>JASXTE010000123.1:0-113453 GCA_030280995.1 Hemileia vastatrix
TATCTTGATTTTCTCCCATTGTCATTTGATCGCAGCAACCTCCAGGCACCATGACCTGCTTGTTGGTGAGGGTGACTTCTTACACGTGTCCTCATATGACCAGATTCCAACGATTGAGAGAATTGCCTCCCCAAACTAACCAGACAAATGAATAAATTATAGTGAGCACTTTGTGTCAAATTTTTCTTTCTGAAGTTCATTGGGTCAAGTGACAACACAGTCCATGACGTTCAAAGTGAAATCGCTGACATAAAAAAGATTAGATACTCCATTAAAGACATATATGCTTGAATTACCGCAGCAATGTGTGGTTCTTTAAGTGTTGCAACAATGAAGTCAAAAGATCCAAGCAATGCTTGACCGTAAATTCTTATTCTTACAATTACTTCAGAACAGGTTTTATTATCACACATCTTTGTGCATTTGTCATGTATTTTTTTTACAGTCGAAGCCAATAATGGATCCTCCGTAAGGTAGACTGAAGCCATTTTCATTTCTCTGTATTCTGGATCATTGTTGATGAGAACCGATGATGATAGTTTGTTCAATCGTCGAAGTGTTCGATTCAGTTGACATTTTGCGAAACAATCATCCTTCGAATCAAAACCCATTTCCCCGTAGTCAAGACAATCCATTGGATAAGATTTGGGAAGAAGTTTCAACTCCGTGCTTACTGGTGACAAATCATGACTTTTTGGGTCATAAAATCGAAAATCCGCCATAAGAATTTCAGTTGCTGGATTTCTTCCAGTTGGACTGAGTGCCAAGCGTCCTCGAATTGTCCTATTGAATTGTTCATTCAAGGACAAAGAGAATACAATCGATGGCCACGAATCAGCTGTCGAATGATCACGTATCCTTTCTTCTCCAATCAATTTCTTAGCTATTTGATAACGAACCAAGTAGGAGTACACTCTCTTGTTGATTGAAAATTTTTTCAAACATTTTTCAGGTGACTCTAGAGGTACTTTGAGCAAAGTATTTGCATTTCTAACCGTACAGTTGCTTGTGATACTTTCAACTGTTGGTGAAGTATCAAATACTTCACTAAGTATCATATTTAGCATTTTTTCCCTGACGACAGCATATTTTGTACTTGGAAATATCGGCTAGTCTTGGACAGAAGTTCACATCGACATGACGGTGAAGCTCTTCGGTGATGATTGATATTTGGGCACTGATTGGATAACCGAAGTATATGATACTGAAAGAACATAAATTCTAGATTGGTCCAGCAAAAACTGATAACTTGAACTGTTTTGATGCAATCCTCCATAACATATTCTCTACTTGTGGACGCATGATGTGATCCAATGAAGTGACTGACTGATCCAGCTACAGAATGTATGCAGTTAAAGTATGTGGAGAGGTTTGAAAAATTGTTATTCTTGACAAGTAGTTTAATTTGAAAAACTTATAAATCATAGACGAAGTCAGTGTCAGGTATTTTTTGTTTGTTTACATTCTGTTCGAGTGAAATAATGTGTTTTTCATTTCAGAGTCAATGAAATGAAACTAATGAACATTTGGAAAGAAACCAGCTGGAGAAAGTCACATCATGCAGAATGTATCTCAATTGACTTAATAATTCAACGGACTCTCCTTCAAAGTGAAGGAAACTCGACAACATCAATTTATTCTTCTGTTCACATGTTGAGAAGACAATTTATCGAATGAAATTGATCATTCAAATAACTTCAGAGGAGGTAAATAAAATTTACTGAATCAATCATACTGATAGAATGTAAGTTCTAGGCGAGAAACTGAAATCAACCCTCAAAACAGCAATCATGTACATGTATGATGATGTAATATTTCTTCTTAGACACATCGATGCCTTTTCTGAGTTGATGGAAAATCGACATCTTTCAATGCAACGTCGATTGACAAGTTCTCAGTCGTCTTTCCACTCTCAACCTCATTTATTAATTCAATGAATTGAAATTTGAAGCAATAATTCTTCTTGTCAGTCAGTTTTAGGATGTTGCAAGGATGAAGGTTCACATTCGCTGGCTGACACTGAAATTGTAACTAATCTTATCAATCTTTCTATCATCATATCTGAATAATCAATTTCTTAGAACTTTCATTTTTAATCCGTGATTCAGTATGTTCGTGACAAGCACTATTTTGAAAGTCATCACCATGACAACAATTATCTGTTACACTAAAGCAGGTAAACAAAGAAATTGCTAATGGTCAAGCTACATCAACAAAGGATTATTTATTTTTCGTAGTTATTCAATCAGTGGCAAAAGAAAGAACATCATATTTCAGAAAATCATGTGGTGGTACAATCATTGGCAAAAAATGGATCCTTACATCTGCATATTGTGTGAGTTGATGCATTAGTTCAATATTGTCATTCGGTTTTGACAAAATCGATCCAACTGGTGAATATGATAGCTTTAAAGTTATCCCTAAAGGACAATAATTCATGGATTTTTCAATAAAACTGATCATGCACAAGTAAAACCTTATGATATTGCTTTAGTTGAATTAGATAATTAACTTACTTGGTCAGATCGTGTCAAACCAATTGAACTTCCTGACGAAACAGTTACTTCAGATCCTGAACATGCAATTGCTATCGGAATCGGTGCAATTTTATATGGTGGTCATAGAGATTCGATTTTGATCAATGAAGCACGAATTGATATTAAAAATTGTGAAAAAGATTATCCTGGTTTCAATGACACTGTCTATGATTACATTGTTCGTGCTGGTGGATGGGACAATTATGATGGTCGTCGTGGTGTTTGTATGTTTGATGGAGGAGGACCACTTGTTGCAAAGAAAAAATCAGGTGAATGGTATTTACTTGCGATAATTTCTCATGCTGCTGATAATTTTGATTGTGATAAAGAGTTACCAAGAGGAGTATTTGTTAGAGTTTTACCTCACTTTCAATTTATCAGACAAGTTATGAATAATTAATACAAACTGTTCATCATCAAATCAATATTTAGTGCAATTATTTTTGTTAAAATGATTCTTGGTTAATTGTTCAAGTTAAATTTGATGAATGTCCGAATTGTTCTGAATGATACCTTAATTGACGAGATGACGTTTTCTTGGTTCTGATATAAACTCAATAAATACAATGGTCATAAAGATATTCCAACAAATTGGTCTTAAAAATTGAGCCTGTCCAATTTGTCCAATGGTCCAAACGTCGATTTTTCGAGTGAATACTTTTTCAATCAACTTTAGGTACATCAAGTCTTTATCATTTGAAATATTCTTTTTTAAGCGACGTTTTACTTTTAGAAATAATGATCGAAAAAAATACATATGAAGACTAACAGCAATTTGACACAAAACATGCGTAAACATAATCCAGATACAATTATCGGTGACTAATGATGTTGCTTGATAGTCGAAGTCATTTTTTGGCATAAAGCGAAAGTTATAGACAATAATTGAGATGATGTAAATGACAACAGTAAATGGTAAAGGTGAGAAGTTTAATTCGAATTCATCTTGAATCTTCTTCAACTTGAGTAATTTGTCTTTTGATGCTTGATCACCAAAAACATCTTCCTCCATCAACAGAAGAATTTGTTTCTTGTAATCCATTAATGAAGTAAGAGCCATCGAGTAAAAAGCGATCAACAAATTGATGTTAGTAATCATTAAAACATTGTATAATAGTGAGCTAGATGAAATAAATGTTTGAATTGAAAGAAAATCACCAGTAATAAATCTAAAAATTACAATAGCCATCTCTGGTTGACGAAAATATATTTAAAAAAATCTATAAAAAATGGTGAATATGATGGAATGAAAGTTGTAATTGATTCATGATAACTTGCTCTGTCCAATAGATCATACTTGATTGTTTGCATTAAATGATTAAAGTTTTTAAAAATTGGTCTCATGAAAAAAATATAACATGCAAATGGAATCAAATCGATGAGAGTGACAATGAAGGCTTTCAAAGATGTTATCCTGTCCACGTTGTTTATCTCTGAAATGATTATCCAGATGATCGTCAAGTTAAGAACAATCAATTGCCAACTTTTGAGTTTTCTCATGAATAAAAGTCCGTATTTTTTCTCCTCGTTCTTTAAATGACTCTTTCGTTGTTGATGATTTGGTATTTCATTGATGTTGGTTGTAGTTTCATCTTCGTCATCCGTGCTGATGTTTTGTTTTATGTTTTGCTGTCAAAGGGCAACTGCCTTTTCATGAGTCAACCAGAACGTTGTCATGATAACAAGACTGTTTTGTTGCATTGTCTTGACAACAGAACCTTTTTGTTGTCTTCCATGACTTGTTAATGACAAAATCGATGAACCTTTTGTTGTTTTGCTTAACACTTCATTCCACTTCGTCAATCTTCATCGATCACATGTCCATTAAGTGACAACCATTGTGTTTTCCTAATTTATTCTACTCAGTACTAATGGAACCACTTTTCTGGTTTCTCTGGTTCTATCAAATGGATGTCAGGAAAAGGATATTCATTTGGGCTGTAATTTTTAAAGAATAAACTGAAAAAGATTATTTAGTTGTTATTGTTTCCCTAATAGCTGAAAGTCTTACAAGTTATGAGATGATATGACCATTAATTGTGTGTCGTTTTACAAAAGTATTCTGATGTTTTTTTTCACAACAAACAGCATAACTTATCAACTTTAGAACAAAAGCGATCCAGAACCTAACAGAACAATAGATGATTTCATAGATGATGAACAGAGTCATTGACAAGAGGAAAATGAAAATGTGCCAAAATTTAGGTCTTCCTTCCAATGAAACACCAACAAATCGATATATTAGTTGGTAACTTGGACAGATCAGGTAAGTTCTTCTTTTGTTCTGTTCTGCGTTTGTTCTAGCTGAACCAACATCGATGTCGACTTTATGCTCCATGATGTCTAATGCAACTGTCGTCATTTCATACATTGAACTGAATGTCGTCTCATCGTAAAAGACCTTTGACTAAGTTACTTTGACAACCAAAACTATTTGTCATGGTTCAGGTCATCGTTGTCTAATTTTATAATGCAAAATTTATTGTTTACATTATAGCTAAAAATATCACCGGCTATGTGAGGATACTGCTTTTCAGTGTGTTTTTCACACAATCACTCTGGTGTGACCACGACAAACAAAAGAACTAATAGACTCAAGAACAAGTACGGGGATAACGACCAAGCAGTTGAACAAAAGTTGGACCAATTGGTGATCGTACCAAACCAATCAAACTGTGTAATACTTCGAGTATTTGAAGGGCTTGAAATATTGATAACACTGGATTCAAAGCAAACCAGAGATTCTCGTCATGTCCATGTTTAACGATGTGCAGGACAAAAGTCACCAACACATACGACCACCTATTTGAATGGAAAGAACAGTTGAAAATTAACACTGTCAGCATTGGCATTAGTTGACTTACCCTAATAGTTGTACCAAATTATACAAGAAAAAATAGATTTAATACTTTCATAATGAAAAGAAATCATTTGCATTCGTTCCTTTAACTCTTCTAAGGTACTTTTAATCGTTTGTAATCTGAAAATACGATGATTGAACTGTTAAATTTGATATTTTTAACAGGATGTGTGAATGGAATTAAAATGAGTTAAATAGTCAGTTACAGTCAAAATTGTGAACATTAACTTGTGAACGACGACAAGATGAACGACATCCAAGATTCAATCGGTAAATTCGCCGACGACTTTTTCAGACTCCAAGTGACCTCAGATCATGTTGGAAATGCTCTCATGTCACCACTGAGTTTGATGACAGCTCTTTCCATCATCTTGATCGGATCTAAAGGAAAGCCGAAAGAAGAACTGATAAAGAGACTCAATTTACCAGCGGACATCAAAGATGAAAAGATCAACAACTTCTATGATCGACTGATAGATTTATATAATAACCAATCAAGTGACGAATTACGATTGATTCTTAGCAACCTTGGTCTCTTCGACAATTCCCTCAAAATTTCTACAAATGCAACTAATCCAGATTCGGAAGCAGTCGAATTTTCACAGCTTCTGAAAACAAAGTACAACACTCAATTAGAATCTGTGGATTTTAAAAAAGATGGTAAAAAAGTGGTTGATTTGGCAAACAAATGGGTTAGTAAGAATACACACAATCTGATTCCAAAAATGATGCAGAAACCACCAGACACGGACACTTTGTTGGTACTCCTCAACACTCTGTACTTTGAAGCAAACTGGAAAAAAAAGTTCTCAGAGACTAGAAAACGCGAATTCCATGCTGACGGGAATGTAATCAGAAAGAATGCTTCTTTCATGTATTCATCAAACAATCACATTTGGACCACTGTTGTACCTTTGAATGCATCTGAAGAAAATATCACTTTGCTAGAGATTGAATACAAGATCAACTTCAGCATGATTATCCTGTATCCACCCCCTTCAATGTCCATCAACTCGATAATCTCTACGATGTCTTTACTGATATGGCCGAGAAGACGGTCACAAGCGGAATGAAAAAACACGCTGATTTGATAATGCCTAAATTCAAGTTCAACAAAAAAGGACAAACTAAAGAAACTCTGAAAAAACTAGGAATAGATGAGATCTTCAGTACTTCATCGCAAAATCTAGAACGAATATCGAAACAACCGAAATTTGTCTCATAAATAATTCATGCAGCAGCTATTGAAGTAGACAATGCAGGAAAAAAAGCAGAAGCTGCGACTCAGGTTGACTCAGTCCATTTCTCGTCGAGAGAAGCTTCATCGATAACACTAGATCGATTGATACGTGATTTAAATTACCACTCTAAAGATAACTTATAGGTGAAACTTAAAAGTGGAAAGAATGATGATGATGATTAAGATGATGATGCTTGATGTTTTCTTACAAATTCATGTTATTTTACTTGAGCAGTTAAAAATATGACGCATCAAAAAGCCATCTAAATATGAATAGATAGAGTTATCAGCAAGTATTTTAAATCATGATGAACCCTCAATAAATACTGTGCAAATTACCGGCATAGTCAAAGGTATAAACGAAGCCGAAGAAGCCAAGGCAAAATCTGATCCACCAACAGATACCAATGTGCCCTCAGTGATTCGGTCTTCAAGCAAAATTTCATACTCATCTGTTCTTAATGGTATTTCATTTTCGCCCGATGAACAAAAACTTTCCTACTATAGCAAAACACAGGCTTAAAAGAACTCATACATGGTAGCATTGCGAAACAGATGAAACATTCACATCTACTCGATTCTCGCAGTAGAAGAACCTGATTATGTAAGCAGATAACGCTGGGTTACATAAAATTCTGGAGACAAATGCATGACATTTGAAGGGATCGCTTTTCAAAGGTTTGACACATACATTTGAACTTTCATTCAATCAAGATTGATAAATTCTGCTCACAAAAAATGAACATCGTCATTTTGGTGATCATGTTTGTTGCCTTTTCGATTGTTTTGGCAATGCCATCCAGCCAGCTAATGATATCTCGAGCAGGGTATGAACCTGAAAAACAATACAATTGTAGACGTTCTTTGAAAAGATGCATTTGGTCTGGATTCAAACTTTTGCCAGCGATCTCCAGAGTTCTTTCTCTAATTAATGAAGGAGTTAACAAAATACTAACTGCAGGTCTTGCTTCTACAAATTCATAAGCATCAAGAAATTGACATTGTTTTCTCAAAAAATTCGAAATGCTAGTGACTAGCTGAATTCTTTGATTAAAATCTGATTCTGACGATATGACGTAACACTCTCATCAAGTGAAGATGTTACCTAATTCACGTGAACATACACACAATGTATCAAATAACTTTCACTTGAATAAAAATACTCTTCGATATTGATATTTTGCTTTTGTCTGATATGTTTGCGAACTCGAATTGTTCCCTTAGAACAATTTACAAGATCAAATTCATTGAAGTATCTACCGAAATCATTACCGCAGAATGCAAATTCTGTTTTTGTGGTAATAATCAGTAAGGAACTTCTAAAAAACTTGTTTGATTTTGGAATTGCAGATTGTGTAACATTTGAAGATCACGTAGTAAAGAAATGGAATGCTGTGTTACGCATCATAAGCATGAGATGGTGATACATTTACATCTTTTGAACGTCAGTTTCTGATGGCAGCATTATGAAAGATTCATTCAACTACAGGTACATCATCAAAATCTGAGCTACAAGCCTCACGCAACTACGCTAATAGGTAAATTGAAAGAACATCAATTTGATTTATTGACCTTAGAGAGAACCACGTGAAACCTTATGGATTATCACACAAAAGAAGAGAAATATTCGACAAATGTTATGCAATGATTATGGTTTATGAGCTCAGATTGAGCATACACCGACTGAAATTCGGATCGACTGAGTGATTTGATCAGTTCATACCCGAAAATTGATCAACAGATGGAAGCGTGATGTACTAGTATGTGGAGATAAGAGCGAGCGGGATCAGGCGTAGAAGTCAACTGAGGAAGGCCGCACTCTGGAGGAAACAGCAGGTGGCGTTCTGATAGCCATCTGACGGTCGCCAGAGTACTCCTCCTCCAGTGACAATGTTTATTAAGTTCGCGAGTATGTTCTAAGTGTTCTGTGTGTTTGTGTGTGATCTGTTTGTAGTGAGAAGAATGGTTTAATGTTACTTATGTGTACTTTTATGTCTTTGTTGTTTTTTCTGATTGTAAAGTTTTGTTCTCCTCGTTCTATCACTTTGAAAGGTCCTTCGAATCTTCTGTCTAGTGAATCAGATTGAACTTTCTTTATCACTACTTGATCACAATTAGATAAGCTCTTGTGTATGAAAATATTTGGTTTTGCGTGGTGAAATACTCGATGTTTTGGAAGATCTTGGAAGAATTGGTGTAGACGGGTGATGAATGCATCAGTCATTGGAGACAATTCTTTCTCTTCATAAAAATCATTTGGCAGTGCGAGCTGAGTATCCCAGATCTTCTTTGTTTGTTGAGTTGATGGCCAGTTGAATCATTGGCAGTGTAAAGTACCAGTCTTTGTCGTCTTGTCTGGCTCTCAGTGCATCTTTAACGATTCTTTGCGTGCGTTCGACCATTCCGTTCGATGCAGGATGATATGGGGTGGTTTTGATGTGGACATTTCCAAGGTAATTGTGCAATTGTTGGAATAAGTTGCCAATGAGATTAGCTCCTCTGTCGGTGGTAATTCTCTTTGAGCATCCAAATATCTTCACGTATCCATGCATAAATTGACTTGCAACTGTCTCTGCTGTTGTTTCTTTTAGAGGTATGAATTGGACGTTGCGAGTGAACCTGTCAATGATTGATAGAACATGTGTGTGCCCATTGGATGGTTTCAGTGGTCCAACAATGTCCATGTGAATGTGTTCGAAGCGTCCATCGGGTTCTTCGAAAGTGCCGAATTATGTCTGTTAATCTTGACCAGCTGACAATCGAGACATGCTTTGGTCCAAAGAGTGATGTCTTTAGACATGTTTGGCCACCAAAATTTGCGTTCGATTAGTTTCCTCGTTGATTTTATAACTGGATGATGCAAGTTGTGGTAGACTTGATATACTTGTTTTCTGAGTGGTTCAGGTACTAGTGGCCTTGGTCTTGTCTTGGTGGTCGTTTCACAGATGATTTCATCGTTGTTATTTGTTTTGATCCGTTGGACATTCGTCAGTCTGTTTTGTGAGACTAATTGTTGTAATTCATCGTCTACTTTTTGTGCATCGATTATCTTCCGTGTGATGTCATTTGTTATTGAGGTTGTCTCTATTTCTTCCATTCGAGAGAATGCGTCAGCAGGTAAATTTGATTCTCCTTTGATGTATCTGATGTCTGTTGTGTATTGAGCGATATTTTCAAGCCATCTTGCTGTTCTTGGCGAAGCTTTATCGTCCTTTTGTTTGAAAGCGTGAGTGATCGGTCGATGATCGGTCCAAACAGTGAACTTCATACCATCCAGTACATGTTTGAATTTTTTTATTGAGTCATGGATTGCTTGCAGTTCTCTATCGTAGGTGCTTCTTTTCTTTTCTCTTCCATCTAGTTTTTTTGAGAAGGCAGCGATTGGTTGACCTTCACCATTGACGATTTGTTCCAATGTTGCACCTATTGCAGTAGCTGAAGCATCTGTGTACAAGTTAAGTTCGGCATTAGGCTTCGGATGATGCAATAATATTGCTTCTGATAGAGCATTTTTGACGACTGCGAACCTTTCCAAGGTTTCTTTTGTCCATTTGATTTGAGCTTCTTTAGATTTGTTGCCAATCAAATCGTAAAGAGGCGAAAGTAAGTGGGCAGTTTTAGGTAGACATCTGCGGTAGAAGTTGATTATTCCGATGAATCTCCGTAATCCTTGAGCAGTTTTTGGTGCTTCCATGTTGCGAAGTGATTCAACTCGTGACTGTGGTGGCTTGATTCCTTTTGAGTCTACCATGTACCCCAGGAACTCGAGTGAGCTTTTTCCAAGTTCGCATTTTGCTGCATCAATCTTGACGCTGTATTTTTGCAATTTTTCAAACAGCTGTTTAAGATGTTTCACGTGTTCATCTTCATTCTCAAAGGCAATTAGGATATCATTGATGTAGACGTAGACAAAATCAAGTCCTCTGGTTACCTCATCAATGAATCTTTGAAATGTTTGTGAGGCGTTTGACAGGACAAATGGCATCTTGAGATATTCGAATGATCCGAATGGTGTTGTGATTGCAGTTTTGCAGATGTCTTCTTTGTTCATTGGAATTTGATGGAATGCTTTTTCTAAATCGATTTTGCTGAAGGTCCGTTCAACAAAAAGTGTTTGAGAAAAATCCTCGATGTGACGCACATTATAAGAGTCTGGAATTGTCACGTAATTAAGTCCACGAAAATCGCCGCACATTCGCTATTTGATATTGCCATTCAGGTCCATCTTCTTGACCATTGTCAATGGTGATGACCATGGGCTTGACGATGGTCTGATAATTCCTTCTTTCATCATTTGGTCGAAAGCAGATTTAGCTGCAATATATTTTTCAGTGTTTAGCCGTCTCCCGTGTCAATGACGTGTCTTGTTGAGTGATTCACTGGCCCATTAGTTACTTTTGGTTCATTGAGGTTTGGAAATTTCTGTAAAATTTGATAGTATTTATCTGTGTTTCTTGAGATGACTTTAATCGAGTGGCAGTTTATCTTTGTTATTTTACCATAGATTTTTTTGTTGTTTAGTGTGTCGATGAGACACTTGTTGTAAATATCTACGAGTAACTTGAAGTTAAACAGGAAGTCTGCTCCTATTATCGGTTTGTTCACTTGCGCAACGATGAATTTATATTTAAATGTGCGATGCCAATTGATTTTGATTTCTGCCTGTCCAAAGGTTTCGATTTTTGAGCCATTTGCAGCAGTTAGACTGACTCGCTTGCTTGGAATGATTTGAGAACTTGGGACAAGAAAGTATGGGATGACACTGACTTCAGCTCCAGTGTCAATGAGAAATTCATTTTTATTCAACTTGTCCTTCAAGAAGAGGCGACATTTATCGCTTCGGCCTATGTTTGTTGATGTCGCGGCAACACTTAGGCCTCGTCGTTTTCCGAACCATGTTCTTCAATTCCATTGATCGATGGCCTTTGATTTGATGTCCGAGGTTTGCTCCTGAATCGATTGGTCCTTGACCAAAATGACAATGAGTTGTTCCCTCTTGATGATATCTTCTGTTTGTCCATTGAAGCATAGTTCTAATGCATTGAAGAATGATGATGGGTCTGGCGAAAGTTCTTCAACCGTTGGTAGTAGATGTTTCAGAATTTTTATGTTTTGTATTTGTCCTGCCATGTTCGCTTGAGTTGGCTGTTGATTGCTGACATCTGTTTTCGTTTTCTTGGTTTTCGTCTTAGTGGTTGAGTTAATTGTTGTGTTGGTTGTTGATTTGATCGTTGTTTTCCTTGTTGTCTTGTAACCACCATTAATTGAGTTGATTTGGTTGGTTATTTGTTCGATTCCGCGGTCACCAGTGTCTAGATACGAGCGAGAGGGATCAGGAGTAGAAGTCAACTGCGGAAGGCCGCACTATGGAGAAAACAGCGGGTGGCGTTTGGATAGCCATCTGACGGTCGCCACAGATCAAGCGGGGCTTAGGCCATCTAACGCCAGACATATTGTGTCACGGACACTTCTGCCATTCATTCCTGGAATCCAAGTAAAAGCATTGACAGAACACTCAACATACCTGCTGGTGATACGATGACATTTTCGTTTCCATTTTGGGCATTTTCACATGAGTCAATCCACTTTTATCCTGGCCTGAAACCATTCTGACGGCCGAAAAACCTAATGAGTTGATGAATGATTGATTGAAAATCGAGTTGATGGACATTGAAGGAGGTGGATACACAATGACCATGCTAACTCCATCCGTGTATGGAATTTGTAGCAAAGTAACGTTTTCCTTGAAACGGTCCAAAGATACATTCTTAGTAAAGAAAGGATGTGAAGAAACCATGTATGAAACATTCTTACTGATCACGTTTCCGTCAGCATGAAATTCTTCTTCTTCGTCCTCTACAAATTGATATTTCAATTTTGATTTGAAAAAAAAGCGCTGAGTAGAACTAACGAAGTGTCTTTTTTGGGAAATTTCTCCATCATCTTGGTAATTGAATCATGTGTATTCTTACTAACCCATTTGTTTGCCAAATCAACCACTTTTTTACCATCTTTTTTAAAATCCACAGATTCTAATTGAGTGTTGTACTTTGTTTTCAGAAGCTGTGAAAATTCGACTGCTTCCGAATCTGGATTAGTTGCATTTGTAGAAATTTTGAGGGAATTGTCGAAGAGACCAAGGTTGCTAAGAATCAATCGTAATTCGTCACTTGATTGGTTATTATATAAATCTATCAGTCGATCATAGAAGTTGTTGATCTTTTCATCTTTGATGTCCGCTGGTAAATTGAGTCTCTTTATCAGTTCTTCTTTCGGCTTTCCTTTAGATCCGATCAAGATGATGGAAAGAGCTGTCATCAAACTCAGTGGTGACATGAGAGCATTTCCAACATGATCTGAGGTCACTTGGAGTCTGAAAAAGTCGTCGGCGAATTTACCGATTGAATCTTGGATGTCGTTCATCTTGTCGTCGTTCACAAGTTAATGTTCACAATTTTGACTGTAACTGACTATTTAACTCATTTTAATTCCATTCACACATCCTGTTAAAAATATCAAATTTAACAGTTCAATCATCGTATTTTCAGATTACAAACGATTAAAAGTACCTTAGAAGAGTTAAAGGAACGAATGCAAATGATTTCTTTTCATTATGAAAGTATTAAATCTATTTTTTCTTGTATAATTTGGTACAACTATTAGGGTAAGTCAACTAATGCCAATGCTGACAGTGTTAATTTTCAACTGTTCTTTCCATTCAAATAGGTGGTCGTATGTGTTGGTGACTTTTGTCCTGCACATCGTTAAACATGGACATGACGAGAATCTCTGGTTTGCTTTGAATCCAGTGTTATCAATATTTCAAGCCCTTCAAATACTCGAAGTATTACACAGTTTGATTGGTTTGGTACGATCACCAATTGGTCCAACTTTTGTTCAACTGCTTGGTCGTTATCCCCGTACTTGTTCTTGAGTCTATTAGTTCTTTTGTTTGTCGTGGTCACACCAGAGTGATTGTGTGAAAAACACACTGAAAAGCAGTATCCTCACATAGCCGGTGATATTTTTAGCTATAATGTAAACAATAAATTTTGCATTATAAAATTAGACAACGATGACCTGAACCATGACAAATAGTTTTGGTTGTCAAAGTAACTTAGTCAAAGGTCTTTTACGATGAGACGACATTCAGTTCAATGTATGAAATGACGACAGTTGCATTAGACATCATGGAGCATAAAGTCGACATCGATGTTGGTTCAGCTAGAACAAACGCAGAACAGAACAAAAGAAGAACTTACCTGATCTGTCCAAGTTACCAACTAATATATCGATTTGTTGGTGTTTCATTGGAAGGAAGACCTAAATTTTGGCACATTTTCATTTTCCTCTTGTCAATGACTCTGTTCATCATCTATGAAATCATCTATTGTTCTGTTAGGTTCTGGATCGCTTTTGTTCTAAAGTTGATAAGTTATGCTGTTTGTTGTGAAAAAAAACATCAGAATACTTTTGTAAAACGACACACAATTAATGGTCATATCATCTCATAACTTGTAAGACTTTCAGCTATTAGGGAAACAATAACAACTAAATAATCTTTTTCAGTTTATTCTTTAAAAATTACAGCCCAAATGAATATCCTTTTCCTGACATCCATTTGATAGAACCAGAGAAACCAGAAAAGTGGTTCCATTAGTACTGAGTAGAATAAATTAGGAAAACACAATGGTTGTCACTTAATGGACATGTGATCGATGAAGATTGACGAAGTGGAATGAAGTGTTAAGCAAAACAACAAAAGGTTCATCGATTTTGTCATTAACAAGTCATGGAAGACAACAAAAAGGTTCTGTTGTCAAGACAATGCAACAAAACAGTCTTGTTATCATGACAACGTTCTGGTTGACTCATGAAAAGGCAGTTGCCCTTTGACAGCAAAACATAAAACAAAACATCAGCACGGATGACGAAGATGAAACTACAACCAACATCAATGAAATACCAAATCATCAACAACGAAAGAGTCATTTAAAGAACGAGGAGAAAAAATACGGACTTTTATTCATGAGAAAACTCAAAAGTTGGCAATTGATTGTTCTTAACTTGACGATCATCTGGATAATCATTTCAGAGATAAACAACGTGGACAGGATAACATCTTTGAAAGCCTTCATTGTCACTCTCATCGATTTGATTCCATTTGCATGTTATATTTTTTTCATGAGACCAATTTTTAAAAACTTTAATCATTTAATGCAAACAATCAAGTATGATCTATTGGACAGAGCAAGTTATCATGAATCAATTACAACTTTCATTCCATCATATTCACCATTTTTTATAGATTTTTTTAAATATATTTTCGTCAACCAGAGATGGCTATTGTAATTTTTAGATTTATTACTGGTGATTTTCTTTCAATTCAAACATTTATTTCATCTAGCTCACTATTATACAATGTTTTAATGATTACTAACATCAATTTGTTGATCGCTTTTTACTCGATGGCTCTTACTTCATTAATGGATTACAAGAAACAAATTCTTCTGTTGATGGAGGAAGATGTTTTTGGTGATCAAGCATCAAAAGACAAATTACTCAAGTTGAAGAAGATTCAAGATGAATTCGAATTAAACTTCTCACCTTTACCATTTACTGTTGTCATTTACATCATCTCAATTATTGTCTATAACTTTCGCTTTATGCCAAAAAATGACTTCGACTATCAAGCAACATCATTAGTCACCGATAATTGTATCTGGATTATGTTTACGCATGTTTTGTGTCAAATTGCTGTTAGTCTTCATATGTATTTTTTTCGATCATTATTTCTAAAAGTAAAACGTCGCTTAAAAAAGAATATTTCAAATGATAAAGACTTGATGTACCTAAAGTTGATTGAAAAAGTATTCACTCGAAAAATCGACGTTTGGACCATTGGACAAATTGGACAGGCTCAATTTTTAAGACCAATTTGTTGGAATATCTTTATGACCATTGTATTTATTGAGTTTATATCAGAACCAAGAAAACGTCATCTCGTCAATTAAGGTATCATTCAGAACAATTCGGACATTCATCAAATTTAACTT
The DNA here is from genome assembly GCA_030280995.1 of Hemileia vastatrix. Classification (NCBI taxonomy): domain Eukaryota; kingdom Fungi; phylum Basidiomycota; class Pucciniomycetes; order Pucciniales; family Zaghouaniaceae; genus Hemileia; species Hemileia vastatrix. Next base: position 15,694 of record JASXTE010000123.1, read on the forward strand.
GAACAATTAACCAAGAATCATTTTAACAAAAATAATTGCACTAAATATTGATTTGATGATGAACAGTTTGTATTAATTATTCATAACTTGTCTGATAAATTGAAAGTGAGGTAAAACTCTAACAAATACTCCTCTTGGTAACTCTTTATCACAATCAAAATTATCAGCAGCATGAGAAATTATCGCAAGTAAATACCATTCACCTGATTTTTTCTTTGCAACAAGTGGTCCTCCTCCATCAAACATACAAACACCACGACGACCATCATAATTGTCCCATCCACCAGCACGAACAATGTAATCATAGACAGTGTCATTGAAACCAGGATAATCTTTTTCACAATTTTTAATATCAATTCGTGCTTCATTGATCAAAATCGAATCTCTATGACCACCATATAAAATTGCACCGATTCCGATAGCAATTGCATGTTCAGGATCTGAAGTAACTGTTTCGTCAGGAAGTTCAATTGGTTTGACACGATCTGACCAAGTAAGTTAATTATCTAATTCAACTAAAGCAATATCATAAGGTTTTACTTGTGCATGATCAGTTTTATTGAAAAATCCATGAATTATTGTGCTTTTAGGAATAACTTTAAAGCTATCATATTCACCAGTTGGATCAATTTTGTCAAAACCAAATGACAATATTAAACTAATGCATCCACTTACACAATATGCAGATGAAAGGATCCATTTTTTGCCGATGATTGTACCACCGCATGATTTTCTGAAATATGATGTTCTTTCTTTTGCCACTCATTGAATAACTACGAAAAATGGATAATCCTTTGTTGATGTAGCTTGACCATTAGCAATTCTTCTTTGTTTACCTGCTTTAGTGTAACAGATAATTGTTGTCATGGTGATGACTTTCAAAATAGTGCTTGTCACAAACATACTGAATCACAATACGGGTTAGAAATAAAAGTTCTAAGAAATTGATCATTCGGATATGATGATAGAGAGATTGATAAGATTAGTTACAATTTCAGTGTCAGTCGGCAAATGTGAACATTCATCCTTGCAACATCCTAAAACTAACTGACAAGTAAGTGGAATAATTGCTTAAAATTTTAATTCATCGAACTAATTAATGAGATTGAGAATGTAAAGAGAACTGAGAACTTTTCAATTGATGTGGCATTAAAAGATGTTGATTTTCCATCAACTTCAAGACATCAATGTGTCCAAGAAAAAATATTACATCATTTCTGTTTTGAGGGTTGATTTCAGTTTCTCACCTAGAACTTACATTCTATCAGTATGATTAATTCAGTAAATTTTATTTACCTCCTCTGAAGTTATTTGAATAATTAATTTCATTCGATGAATTGTCTTCTCAACATGTGAACAGAATAATAAATAGATGTTGTCAAGTTTCCTTCACTTTGAAGGAGAGTCCGTTGAATTATTGAGTCAATTGAGACACATTCTGCATGATGTGACTTTCTCCAGCTGGTTTCTTTCCAATTGTTCATTAGTTTCATTTCGCTGAAATGAAAAACACATTATTTTACTCGAACAGAATGTAAACAAAAAATACCTGACTGTGACTTCGTCCATCATTTACAAGTTTTTCAAATTAAACTGAAAGGCTGGTAATAAATAAAGTACGACTACTTTAACTGCCGAGAATAACAATTTTTCAAACTACAACACATACTTTAACGGTATACATACTGTAGCTGGATCAGTCAGTCATTTCAATTCCTTCACACCATGCGTCCGCAATCGGAGAACATGTTATGGACAATTGCATCAGCAGTGTTCAGAATATTTGTTCTGCTTGGACTAATCTGGAATTTATGTTCTTACAGTTTCATTTACTTCGGGTATCAAATCAGTTCCCAAATATCAATCGCCACTGAAGAGGACTACCGTCATGACGATGTGAACTTCTGTGTAAGACTGACTGATGTTTCAAAGGATTTTCCCAATTCAACCATTGATGTCGTCAAGTGGCGTCTATTAAATATAACACTTGATGAAGTATTCGACACTTCACCAGCAGTTGAGACCATCATAAACAAGTGTACTGTTCGAAATACGAAAAAATTGCAAGCAGTAGCTTTTAAGTCACCTGAAAGATGTTTTAAAAAATTTTCTATTAATAAACGAACGTACTCCTTCTTGGTTTGTTATCAAATAGCCAAGAAGAAGATTGAAAGAGAAAAAATACTCGACCATTTAACAGATGATTCGTGGCCATCAAATGTTTTCTTTATGTCCTTGAGTAAACAATTTAACACTACAATTCGAGGACGATTGGCCCTCAGTCCGAATAGAAGAAAACCAACAGCCCAAATTCTAATGGCAAAATATCGATACTATGAACCGAAGAGTTACGAATTATCACCAGTTAGCATGGTATTGGAACGTCTACCCCATCCATATCCAACCAAATGTGTCAGATACAAAAGAATGGGATTCGGTTCAAGTTACGATTGCTTTGAAAAATGTTTGATCAATCAGACCATTGAAAAAGTGAACAAATTACCATCATCCGCTCTCATCGACAATGAACCAGAATACAGACAAATGAAAATAGCTTCTGTCCGTTTATCCAATAATTCATTACTAGCTGAGATAGTGAAGGCAATCAACGAAAAATGTTATCAGATGTGTTCTGAAAAAGATTGTTTCGAAGAAATTACAAGGACAAAAATTTACAGTCCAACATCTAATGGATCTTTTGAATTCATAGTTACAACACCTCAAAATCCACACATTGCTGTGGTGATTGGACCGAAAATTATATCAGTTGAATTTTTAATAATATTGATGTCCGCAATTTCACTTTGGACATCTTTAAGTGTGTTGTCATTTGACCCAATGAACTTCAAAAAGAAAAATTTGATACAGAGTGCTCACTATAATTTATTCATTCGTCTGGTTAATTTGGAGAGGCAATTCTCTCAATTGGTGAAATCTGGTCACATGAGGACACGTGTAAGAAGCTACCAACACCAACAAGCAGGTCATAGTGCTTGGAGGTTGCAGCGATCAAATGGCGATAAGGGTTAATTAAGATAATCAATCTCAAAATAAATCAAATATACTCTGATTTACTTCTTTTTCAAAGTCATTTGAATAATGGATTCAATCAAAAAAATTGTCCGTCAATTTTGCCGTTAGTTTACATCTGTGCACAAGTCGAAATTAAATACATGTGATGAATGAAAATATTCGTGTAGTTTGTAATACTAACACATATTGTTGATGTAACATTAAATTTATTTGGATAACTTGCTTGAAATAATTCACCTAAAGGTTCATCCAACCACCATTTGCCGATGCATGAGGGACGGCAGGTGTCAGAATTTAATTTTTCTTTCTTCCTTTCCTGTCATTACTTTACATCTCATGTCAAGTGATCACTTATCTATCAATCTAATAAAAGACCTCTTAATTCGTGTGACCGATCATTAAATACTCTTACTACTTGAATTTGAAATTTTTCATAGTGATGGTAGCCTTAAATTAGTCAAATGCTACTCGATCGATATCAAGTTGATTGTCCGATCAAGTCTACGCGTACGACCTAATGAATTAAAATGAACCATGAGACATGTGCCAGTGTTCTCATTCTTCATGTGACATTTAAATTTTGAATAAAATTTTTTTCCCACCTAGCCTTGAGTGTTCTTGCGTTCATTCGAATTTAATTGGACGGTTCGATAAATTGGGCTCACGCAAAGTATAAATAAGAAGTAGATTGCTTGTAACTTCTCTGCCTCATTCAACCTCATCCCTCTGTCAGGTGTTAAAAGTTCTCAAATGATTCTCAAACACTTCGAGCACATTCGTTGGTGTGTCAGTCACTTTTATTCCATCAAACCATGCATCCACAAGTGAAGAACGTATTATGGACGATTTCGTCAGCACTGTTCAAGATATTGGTTCTATTTGGGCTGATCTGGAATTTACACTCTATTAGTGTCATCTACTTTGAGTATCAAATCAGTGCTCAAATATCAATTACCATTGAAGAACACTACCGTCATGTCGATGTGAACTTCTGTGCAAGACTGACCGACATTTCCGAAGATGTTTCAAATGGAACCTTTCATGTCATCAGGTGGCGACTACTAAATATGACACTTGGTGAAGTATTTGACACTTCACCAACAGTTGAGAACATCACACACAAATGTGTCGTTCGAGATGCAAAAACATTGCAAACAGTACTTTTGAAGTCACCTGAAGAATGTTTGGGCAAATTTTCAATCAAGAAGAGAGTTTACTCTTACTTGGTTTGTTATCAAATAGCCAAGAAATTGATTCAGCAAGAAAAGATACGCGACCATTTGACAGCTGATTGGTGGCCATCAACTGTATTCGCTTTGTCCTTGAATGAACAATTGAACAGTACAATTCGAGGACGACTGGCTCTTAGTCCAACTGGAAGGAATCCAACAACTGAAATTCTCATGGCGAGTTATCGATTCATTGAACCCAAAGAATATGACATATCACCAGTCAGCATTGAATTAGAACTTCTACCGAGTCCTTATCCGACGAATTGTGTTGATTACAAGCAGATGGGGTTCGATTCAAGTGACGATTGTTATGCTAAATGTCAGATCAATCAAACAATTGAACAAGTGAACAAATTACCCTCTTGTGCTCTCATCGAGAACGATCCAAAGTACAGAAAAATGCGAATGGCTTCAGTTTATTTATCAGATGATCCATCGTTAGCGGCAACTGTCAAGAAGATCCATGACAAATGTTCTCACATGTGTCCAAAGAGAGACTGTTCTGAAGAAATCATACGGACAAGAATTTATGGGCAAAAATCAAGTGGATATTTTGGATTCATGATTGTTACACCTCAAGAACCACAAATAACTGTAGTATCTCAAGCAAAGATTTCATTCGTCGAGTACGCCATCTTGTTCATGTCAACCATTTCACTCTGGACATCTTTGGCAATCATATCATTTGATCCAATAAATTTGAGAGATGAGTACTTCAAGAAAGAACCCAAAAGTACTCCAGATCGACGAAAAAGTCGAGTTCCAACTCAAACTTGCCGAAGATGTTCTAGTTTTGCCGTTGGTTGGAACATGGCAGCTGCTACCTACAACAGAAGCAGAACTACTAGTATCTATTAACTAAGTACTAGAACTTACATTCTATGAGTACCATTTTTTGAGTGAATTGTATTTACCTCCTGTAGAGTACTTTGAATAGTTAATTTTATCCAATAAATTGTCTTCTCAACATGCAAAGAGAAAAACAAATTGGTGTTGGTCTGTCTCCATGACTTCGAAAGGAAGTCCATTGAGTCATTGAGTCAATTGAAGTTAATTATGCATGATGTGAATTTTTCCAGCTGGTTTAATTCCCTTCCAAATGTTTTCTTAGTAATCAACAGTTTCATTTCACAATTGACTCTGGAATAGAAAACACACCATTTCATTGCAACAGAATGTCAACAAACAAAATATACGTGATAGTGACATCATTTCTCTTCAAATGTGCTGTTTTCGCTGGTCTGATGTACAACATTCTTTCCATCAGTATGATTTACTTCAAATACCATGTGAACACTCAGATCATCATGACCAGTCAAGAAGAGTACGAACATATGGCAATTAACTTTTGTTCGAGATACACTGATATTTTGAATGAGAGCTTTGTACATAAAAGAGCTGGTTCCATGTACAAAGGAAGGTTAGATGTGGATTATTTGATTCACTTTCTCCAAGACAACTTGACAATCAATGAGATCTTCGAAAACACACCGAGTGAAGTTGAATTTTCAAAAAATTATACCTTTCGAGACGTAGAAAAATTTAAGGTAAATTTTGAAACAGAAGTAACACCCGAAATATTCACCAAGTATTTTCAAGTGAAAAAGTATGTTTACCTGGAGTACATTTGTTATCATCTGTCAAGAAGAAATATGATGAAAGAAAGAATACAAGATCACCTTCACTCTTTGGTTTTTCCCAGTATCGTTGCGAGGTTCGATTTGACTCCCAGTGTAAATGCTTCTCTCATCGGTCGATTTGCCTTGAGTGTCCCGAATCAGGATCCAACCGCTGAAATTAGTATGTCACGGTTTCACTTTGTCGAACTGAAGAACTACGAATTGACACCAGTCATGGTCATCACCAAGTTACTACCTCATCCTTATCAAACTAACTGTATCAATTTCATCGCAATGGGATTTCAATCGAGCGAAAACTGTTATTCTGTCTGTCAAGTGAACAACATGATCGGTGTGATGAACAAATTACCATACTCAGCACTACTTGCTCAGAATGAATCTTACGGCCATTTGACCATAGTTTCTGGATTTGACATTACTGAGCAAATTGTTCGAGAGAAAATTCATCAGATTGATCGTGAATGTTCTAAGTTCTGTCCAAAAAGAGCATGTCAAAAGAAAATGATCAGAACCAAGTTGTTCACTTCACGAGCCATGAGTCAAACATTAACAATCTCTGTGTTGACTCCTGATGATCCTTATGTGCACATCATCACCATACCACAAATCACTTTCATCGAGTACGGTATTCTTTTCCTTTCAACCATTTCGACTTGGACATCCTTAAGTGTTCTTTCACTTGATCCAATCAACTTAAAAAAGATAATTTCAACCAGAAAAAAATATAATTGTGACCGTGTTGAATACATTGATCATCTGAAAGGACGATTAGAAGAACAAAATGAACTTCGTGCAAAAAGAAAGACACATAATCAATGGAGCTATCGATTGGTTTTTAGAACATTCTCATCCAACCATCAGTTTGAATCAAATTGAAACCAGAATAATTCGTATTCTTTTGTAATTGTTCTGCATAAAAGATAGAATAAAATTACTCTGTTAATAATATTTTTGTTTCTTCGATTTCTTCATCTTTTGATAAATTTAACGACATCGATTTGTTTCGCAACAAAGTAACAGAATAATAGTGTTAATGTTGTAACGTTTCCATGACTGAAGAAAAACTCAATGAATAATTGAATTACTCGTAGTAAATTTCTCATGATGTAACTTCTTGCAGCTGTTCGAATTCACTTGACCAAGTTTTTCTTCACAGTTTCATTTCAAAGATGACTCAGACATCAACTTACTTGAACAAGATGCCAGTAAAACAAATTCACATTGTAACTGCATCAGTTTTCTTTAAATGTGCTGTTTTCGCTGGTCTAATTTACAACATTTTTTCCATCAGTATGATTTACTTCGAATTTCACGTGAACACTCAAATCATCATGACCACTCAAGAAGACCACGAACATGTGGCAATTAACTTTTGTTCGAGGTACACTGACATTTTAAATGAAAATTTTGTTAAGAAAAAAGCAGGTTTTATGTACAAAGGAAATCGAATTGAGCATGAATTGGTTCATTTCCTCCAAGACAATCTAACAATCGATGAGATCTTTGAAAACACACCAAATGGAGATGATTTCTTCAATCTTCATACCTTTCGAGTGGTACAAGAACTGAGAGTTGAAATCGACGTGGAGTTGACACCTGAAAGATTCGCCAAGTATTTCGAAGTTAAGAAGTACGTTTACTTGGAGTACATTTGTTATCACCTGACCATGAAGGAGATGAAGAAGGAAAAGATAAAAGATCATCTGAACAGCTTGGCTTTTCCCGGTATCGTTTCACGATTCGACTCAACTCCTAGTATCAATGCTTCTCTCATCGGTCGTTTTGCTCTAAGTGTACCAAATCATAATCCACTTGCTGAGATTAGCTTGTCGCGGTTTCATTACGTCGAACTGAAGAACTACGAACTTACACCAGTCATGGTCATCACCAAGTTACTACCACATCCATATCCAACCAAGTGTATCAATTTCATTGCAATGGGATTTCAATCAAGCGAAGACTGTTACTCTGTCTGTCAAGTAAACAACATGATTGATTCGATGAACAAATTACCTTACTCTGCACTTCTGGCTCAGAATGAATCTTATGGTGATTTGACAATTGTTTCAGGATTCGACACTGTTGATCCAGCCAAGCGAAGTAAAATCTTTCAGATCGATCGTGAATGTTCTTATCAATGTCCGGAAAGAGCATGTGAAAAGAAAATGATCAGGACCAGAGTTTTCAATTCACGAGCAATGAATCAAACATTTACCATGACAGTTATGATACCCGAAGATCCTAACGTAACCATTACTACTGTCCCCAAAATCACTTTCATCGAGTACGGAATTCTTTTCCTTTCAACTATTTCAACTTGGACATCTTTAAGTGTTCTTTCACTTGATCCAATCAGCTTGAAGAAGAAGATCTTGACAAGACAAAGGATGAACTATGAATCGATAGATTACACAGATCATCTAAAAAGACGATTAGAAGCACGAAGTGTACTTCGAGGACGAAAGAACTTGTCCGATAGATTGGACTATCGACCGGTCTTCAGAACTTATTGAGTAATCATCTTGTTTACCACATTTATCGATTGGTATTGCCCAAAGAACTTCTTCGCACAAAGTTCTTTCATCAATAAGTCATTAGAATTACAAATTAAATGGAAAATACCTTTTTCTTCTGTTCATCTCGTTGATATTCACTCAGGTAATTTGAATGAAAACGATTATTACTACATTTTCCTCAGCAAAACGAATGTTAATCTTGTTTTGTTTCCATGTATTTAAGGGTAAACTTGTAGAATTGATGAATTCCAGTGACGTTAAATTCACACGATGGGACTTTTTCCAACTGGATGCATTTATTTTGTCTCTTGTTTTTGTCAACAACAATTTCATTCGACAATCGACTGTGAAACAAAGAACACATCATCAGAACAGAATGTTTACAAATACAAGTTCAATTTTTATCGCATCACTTTTCTTCAAATGTGTTGTTTTCGCTGGACTGATGTACAACATCCTTTCCATCAGCCTGATTTATTTCAAGTATCATGTAGATACTAAAATATCAATGATGGTGGAAGAAGATTACAATTACATGGCTTTTGACTTTTGCTCCAGATACACTGACATCATGGATGAAAACTTTGTCAAGCAAAGTGCTGGTGATTTGTTCAAAGGTAACAGAGAAGATGGTGATTTGATTCACTTTCTACAAAACAATCTTACACTTGATGAAATCTTTGAAAACACACCAAGTGAAACTGACTTCACTGATCACTGTGTATTTCGTGATGTCAACACATTACAAGTTGTCGGAGGTTACACCAGTGCTGAGTGTATGAAGTATTTCGATGTGAAAAAGTACGTTTACTTGGAGTACATATGTTATCATACATCAAGGAAAGAGATGAAGAAGGAAAAAATACAAGATCATCTTCACTCTTTGGTTTTTCCTGGTATCGTTTCAAGGTTTGTCTTGACTCCAGGTGTGAATGCTTCTTTCATTGGTCGATTTGCCCTGAGTGCACCGAATCAAAATCCAACAGCTGAGATCAGTATGTCACGGTTTCACTTCGTCGAACTGAAGAACTACGAGTTGACACCAGTCATCGTCATCACCAAGTTACTACCACATCCTTATCCAACCAACTGCATCGATTTCGCTAGAATGGGATTTCAATCAAGTGACGATTGTTATTCAAACTGTCAAATATCAAATTCGATCAAAGAACTAAATAAATTACCATACTCTGCACTACTTGGTAAAAATGAAACCTACGGCAACAAGACAATTGTTTCTGGCTTTGATATTGTCAAAACCAACATCACTGATAAAATTCGAAAAGTCAATGGCAAATGTTCTAGATTTTGTCCAAAACGACCATGTCAAAAGAAGATGATTAGAACCAAGTTGTTTAATTCACGAGCGATAACTCAAACAATAACGATATCAATCATGACTCCTGATGATCCCAGTGTTACGATCATCACTGTACCAGCGATCACTTTCATCGAGTACGGTATTTTGTTCCTGTCCACTATTTCAACTTGGACCTCACTCAGTGTACTCTCACTCGATCCAATGAGTTTGAAGAAAAGTTTAATCAAGATTAAATCGGTAAGGAAAGTTAAAACCAGTGACTTAGTGACATATTTGGGAGAAGAAGAGGATCGAAATCAGATTGACACATTTGATGGTCTTTTTCGGCCTCCAACTCGAAGAGAAATGAGTGAATGACAAAACCAAATTGATGATTACTGTCATTCATGACAAATGAATTGCTCGAACTGAATTATCTGACTAATGATTGCGTGCGAGTTCTGTTCATACTCATCATCAAATATTCTTTACGTCACAACTTCTTCATTCAATCACAATGTATTCACCATGACGACAGAGAAATACCTACTTGCAGTAACCTTTTATATCGAGCACAAACAACAAATGCAAATTGTCTCTCACTAGCCTTCAAATGTTGACTTCAGATGAAAGTCACATTTTTCTAATAATTTCATCAGTAATCTTCAGACTGGCTGCTTTTGCTGGATTAATCTTCAACATTTACTCCATCAGTATGATTTACTTTGAATTTCATGTCAACACTCAAATCATCATGACCATTCAAGAAGAGTACGAACATGTGGCAATTAACTTTTGTTCAAGATACACTGACATCATCGATGACAACATCGTTCAAATGAAAGCCGGTTCCATGTATAAAGGAAATAGAGATGATGATGATTTGATTCATTTTCTGCAAGACAATCTAACACTGGACGAGATATTTGAAAACACACCAAATGGAACTGATTTTACCAATCACTGTGTATTTCGAAACATAAGCACATTACAAATTGTTGCAGGTTCCACCAGTGCTGAGTGTATGAATTATTTTGATGTAAAAAAGTACATTTACCTGGAGTACATTTGTTATCATTCATCAAGAATAGAGATGAAGAAGGAAAAAATACAAGACCACTTGCACTCGCTGATATTTCCTGCAATTGTGCTGAGATTTGACTTGACACCCAGTGTAAATGCTTCTCTCATCGGTCGTTTAGCTCTAAGTGTACCAAACCAGGATCCAACGGCTGAGATCAGTATGTCACGATTTCATTACGTCGAACTGAAGAACTACGAGTTGACACCAGTCATGGTCATCACCAAGTTACTACCACATCCTTATCCAACTAACTGCATCGATTTCAACGAATTGGGATTCAAGTCAAGTGAAGACTGTTACTCTATCTGTCAAGTAAACAACATGATTGATGCGATGAACAAATTACCATACTCAGCTCTGCTCGGTCAAAATGAATCTTATGGCGATTTGAGAATTGTTTCAGGCTTCGACACTATCAATCCAATGATCTCTAAGAAAATCCTTCAGATCGATCGTGAATGTTCTAATCTTTGTCCAAAAAGAGCCTGTGAAAAGAAAATGATTAGGACCAAGTTGTTCAATTCACGAGCCATGACTCATACAATTACTGTGTCAGTTATGACTCCTGATGATCCTAATGTCACCATCATCACTGTACCCAAAATCACCTTCATCGAATACGGTATATTGGTCCTGTCAACCATTTCAACTTGGACATCTTTGAGTATGCTATCACTCGATCCAATTAACCTGAAAAGGAAGATCTTCGCACGACAAAAGGTTAATTCTGAACCCATTGACCATTCGATTCGTTTAAGAAGAAGATCTCAAACACCAAACGTACTTCGAGAGCAAAGAAAATTACCCCAACAATTCGGCTATCGACCGGTCTTGAGGACATTATGATTAATTACCTTGTTTACATCCTTCATATTCATCGTTTGGCATTTTCCACCGAATCATTTTTCATTCAATAATTCAATGACGTCATCACACATTTGCATTCTTCTTGTCTCGGTTGCCAACAAAGCAAATTTGAATTTCTCTTCGAGTTATACCATTGTGAATCAATTATTCCAACTTGATTAGTTAACCTGTTTCCAAGCAAAAATTGTTCAATCTTTCTCCATTGTGAATTCCAGAGCAATTGCACATGCGCATATTTTCATTTCTTCGTTGGTTCCTTGAGCGTCCGGTTGAACCAAGTCTCATTTCAACTGAATCATTTGATTTCATCACCATTTTCAAGTCATGTCTACTGAAGAGCTAAATGCATCTCAAAACTCATCTAGTAGTGAATTAGAAGAAACCATAATCTTTGGAGAATTACATTATGAAATATCTGATTGCGAGGACGACGAATTTTCCCAAGTGCCAGAAGAACCTCTAACTCAATTATCCTCTTATCCTGTCAAAAGAGCATCAGAGTCTTGTGCCGATGGTCACTTCAGTGAATATCATTCAGCTTCTCCTTTGGTGAGTATATTAATCGAATTTAATGTCTTAATCTTCAAGTTATTCCTCACCAACAGCTAGAAACATCGACAAACTGCTCTGATAATGAGTCAACCATCATTGGAAATTTACCAGACGCTGAGTCTCGCTCAGACCCAAAACTCGACGATTCAACTCTAAAACTGACCAAAAATTTTCAAATTGAATTGGGAATATGTGAAAAGAAGCTTTTAATTTCTCAACGACAATTGGTATCAGCTGAGAAAAAACTTGAGGAATCCGAGAAAAATCTTCAAGCAGTGCTAACAAAATTAGCCTCGACTGAGGACAAACTTAAAAAATGCAAATCCAATTTGACGATTTATCGAGTGAGATTCCAAAATAATCGAAAACTAATCAGCAAAATCACTTCTGAATTGACTCATCACTTGAACAATACGAGCACCAAACGTTCATCTCGACCCAATGTGAATAAAGTGACGAAAATCAAGATTGTGCCATCAAACAGTGGTATTCGTGGCAGACCTCGAAATAGTGGCGATCGGGGCAGAACTAAATTACTCTGAATTTCAAATAACCATCAATTTGTTTAAATGAAATTTTTATTCAAATCCTACTATTTATCCAAGTTCAATCTGAAATTAAAAAACAGAAAATGTTACATGATGTCAATTTAAAATGTTTTTGCGAAGTTTTTAAAGAATCATTTGCAGCGAACACATAAGTCTCTATGTTCTTTGTTGTTGATTCTGTTGATGTACATGTCAGCATTTGACAAATGAAGTCATGGTCAATATCGAAGCGAGAAAATGTTCCTTTGAAAGTCAGCTTCAAAGTAAACAAATGATCATGGTTGTCAGAGTGATTTTGTTGTGATTCAAATCGATTGTAAACTGCGTTCTAAAGTTCAGTTGAAGGTTGAACCATGAATCGAGTGGTCAGCATCAATGTTGATTCGATTGATTCGAACAACAATGAAATTGCCAAGGAAGAAGATAAAAATTGTCAACTTTGTTGTTCATCTTACAAATTTATTTATCGATTTTATGGAGTATCACTGGATGGACGACCTAAAATATCGTGGATTGTTAAAATGTTTTTGTCATACATTTGGCTAATCATCATCATTACTGCGGCCTCATATTTCACCTTGAAGGAAAAATCGGTTCTGTATAAAGTTGCATTGGCAATTTCCTACATCAGTCCAGTCATGGGAACTGCATATTTCTTCATTACATCGATCAAGAAGAACTTTTTCAGGTTCTTCAACACGATCGAGACTGAGTTACGGTCAAACAACGAAGGATCATTGAAATCGGTGCTTTGGTTCACCAGGTTATTGGCATTGTTCATTGTGTCATGGAGCTTGACAAAGCTTCTTTTGACTGCACTAATCAACCCAGACATTCTCGTCCTTGTCAATCACTTTGGCTTTCTTATCCCAACCTGGACTGACAAAATCATTGTATCCATGGTGAGATACTATTGTGACATGATGCTAGACTACATGACATCCTCCATTGGGCTGTACTTATTCGCTTTTCATTCACTGATGGCCTACAAAGAGCATCTCTTACTATCGCTGGAAAAGGACTTCTTCGGCAGCCCAGCATCAAAGGATAAGTTAAATCGAGTAAAGAGCATCACCGAACAATTCGAATCGATCTTCTCTCCTCTGCCCTTTACTTGGCTGATGTACACATTGATCTCCTCATCTCTTGTTCTGATGCCATTCATTTGGCGAACTCCAGACTTTGACAGTGAAAAGAGTGTTTTGAGAGATTCGATCTACACAATAACTCTGTTAATCATTTCGTTTCTCTACATTTGTGGCAAGCAGAACAAATTAGTAACATTATTAGCGCGAGTAAAAGCAAGATTAGAAAATAATGTCACTCAAAATAGAGACACGATTCATTTGAGCAACATCATTGAAGTGTTTTCACAAAAAGTCACCATTTGGCGAATTTGGCAATTAGAGAGATCTTTCATCTTTTCCTTCATCGGTTCCTGCATCTCATTGACCATCCTTTGCATAAATGTTCAATCTGAAATTACTGAAAGGAAAATGTAAATGCTTATAATCATCTTAAAACTCAACAAATCAATTGATTGAAATCATCAATCTTGATCAAAAGTTTTCAAACCTCAGTAACAGATTGTTTGTAGCAAGCATGACGATTATTGTGTTTGTGAATGACTAACTTAGTTGATTCAACTGTCAACTATTTGATCAATTGATTCGATGTTTATTTTAAAGCCAATGTAACCAAAGGTAAAGTTATTTTCACATGGAAATTTTAAAGTTGAAAACAATCTCGGTTGTTATAGTGATTTTGTTATGTCCAATTGATTTGTTTTTATCTTTCGAGCCTCAGTTGAAGGTTAAACAATGAACCGAGTGGTCAGCATGAATGTTGGTTCGACTGAACCGGACAACAACAATGAACGTTCTAAGGAGGAAGAGGAAATTGATCCTCTCTATTGTTCATCTTTCCAATTGATTTACCGATTTCATGGAGTGTCACTCGATGGAAGACCCAACTTCACGTGGACTGTGACGTTCTTTTCGTCAATCATCTGGCTCATCATAATTTTTATCATAGGTTATAAAGAAGTTGAATCAAAATCTACCTTGTTTATGATGACGTTCGTAGTAACATTTTCCAGTCCAATCATCGGTATATCGTATTTCTTCATGAGATCAGTCAAGAAGGACTTTTTCAGTTTCTTCAACACCATCGAGACTGAACTACGAGCAGGCAACAACAAGACATCATTGAAATCGGTGCTTAGGTTAAGCAGACTTTTAGCATCCCTCATCATCACCTGGGTGATTAGTCAAGCACTTTTCGAAGTAATCAGCGGTTTGGAATGTTTTGGTTGGACTGACTACTTTGGTCTGCACATTCCAGTTTGGGTTGACAATGTAATATCGTCCATCATCATGTTTCATCTGAACTTACTGACAGACTACATGACATTCTCCATTGGACTGTACTTGTTCGCCTTCAATTTGCTAATGGTCTACAAAGAGCATCTCTTACTGTCGTTGGAAAAGGATTTCTTTGCCAGTCAATCATCGAAAGACAAGTTGAATCGTGTTAAGAGCATCAACCAACAATTTGAATCCATCTTTTCTCCTCTACCTTTCACCTGGTTGATGTACACATTGTTTGTCTCATCGCTTGTCCTGATGCTCTTTATTTGGCGAACTCCTGATCTCAATGGCAAAATCTTGAGCGATGTATCAGTTGTAAAAGATTCAGTCTACACAATCATACTGCTGGCCATTTCGTTGCTCTACATCTGTGACAAGCAAGACAAATTAGCATCATTATTAGCGCGAGTAAAAGCAAGATTAGAAAATAATGTCACTCAAAATAGAGACACGATTCATTTGAGCAACATCATTGAAGTGTTTACACAAAAAGTCACCATTTGGCGAATTTGGCAATTGGAGAGATCTTTCATCTTTTCTTTCATCAGCTCTAGCATCTCATTGAGCATCCTGTGTATCCAAGTTCAGTGTGAAATTACTAGACAGAAAATGTAATGTCATCTCTGTCATATCAGATTCAGTTGATTTTCAAATCAACAATAAATTTTTTTTTCATTCTTTCATCTTTCTGTAATTCTAATAAAGCCAGTCAAATGAGTGCATTCAACATCAATCTAACTCACCTGCATCAATAACGTGGTGCTTTGTTCATGAACGTCACTTTTTGATGAATGAGTTTAGCAGTCTATTTCAAAGTATGTAACCAAGGAGAAGATTGTTTACAATTGGAAACTTAGCTGTTGGATAAACAACTCCAATTGTCCAAGTCATTTTGTTGTGACTAATAGTTCAAAGTTCAGTTGAAAGTCAGTTCATGGACTGCTCAGCATCGATGATGATTCAACAGAACCAAACAACGATGAAAGTTCTAAAGAAGAAGACACAAGTCGACTCTATTGTCTATTCTACCAACTCATATACCGATTCTATGGAGCATCATTGGATGGAAGACCCAACATTTTGTGGACTTTGACATTCTTCTTGTCAAACATTTGGCTGATCATCTACATGGTTTCAGGCTATCTCAAGTTGACAGATAAATCGACCATGTTCAAAATAGCATTCATAGTGTGCTTGGTCAGTCCAATAATGAGCACATCTTATTTTTTCATCAGATCAGTCAAGAAGGATTTTTTTAGTTTTTTCAGCACCATCGAGACTGAATTAAGAGAAAACAGCGACAGAACAATTTTAAAATCAACATTGTCATTCAGCAGATTGTTGACATTAGTCATTGTCGCCTGGATAATGAGCAAATTGCTTTGGAATGTAATCAGTGGTCTGGATTTTTTCGGTTGGGTCA
The DNA here is from genome assembly GCA_030280995.1 of Hemileia vastatrix. Taxonomy (NCBI): domain Eukaryota; kingdom Fungi; phylum Basidiomycota; class Pucciniomycetes; order Pucciniales; family Zaghouaniaceae; genus Hemileia; species Hemileia vastatrix. The sequence goes on from JASXTE010000123.1 coordinate 32,258, forward strand.
ACCAATTTGGCTCTCCAATCTGGATGGATAGAATTGTATCATCCATCATCATGTTTTATTTTAACATGATGATAGACTACATGACACTTTCTATTGGACTGTATTTGTTCGCTTTTCATTCACTGATGGTTTACAAAGAGCATCTCTTGCTATCGTTGGAAAAGGACTTCTTTGGCAGTAAAGCATCCAAGGACAAGTTAAATCAAGTGAGAAATTTGACTGAACAATTTGAATCAATCTTCTCATCTCTGCCTTTCACTTGGTTGATGTACACACTTTTTGTCTCGTCTCACGTCCTGATGCTCTTCATTTGGCGAACTTCTGACTTTAACTTCAAAATCATGAGCGAAGTATCTGTTGTTAAAGACTCTGTCTACTGGATCATATTGCTCATCATTTCGTTTCTCTACATTTGCCACAAGCAAGACAAATTAGCATCATTATTAGCGCGAGTAAAAGCAAGATTAGAAAATAATGTCACTCAAAATAGAGACACGATTCATTTGAGCAACATCATTGAAGTGTTTACACAAAAAGTCACCATTTGGCGAATTTGGCAATTAGAGAGATCTTTCATCTTTTCCTTCATCAGCTCCAGCATCTCACTGAGCATCCTGTGTATGCAGGTTCAATCTGAATTAAGTAAACGAAGAAAGTAACATGATGTCACTCGAAACTGTTGTAGTAACAAAGTTCATCAAACATTAATTTTATTCACTTGAATCAATAACCAGCCAATTCGACAGGTATAAAATCATTAGCAACAAGCAAACAAATTCTAGCAATACCACTTTTGACCAAATCATTGGCAACAACCAAGTTATTGACAATGACCAACAAAACATATGGAGTTGTTGGAATCAACTGTTTGACTTGAGATGCATCCAAACATTCAGGACACACGATTGCAGTTGAAATGGGTCCAAAATTAGTAAGTAAATCTTCTGTTCTCATATCAATGATGACAATTTTACCATTGGGCAATGTTTTAACCATAGATGCAAGATCATTAATTTCAATTTGAGGACACAATTGACCACGAAGTTCATTGAGAGGTATCCATCCTCTCAAGACAGATGATTTAGGTGTTGCTTTAAACAAATTGATGGCATCTTCAACACAAGCATCCATCTTGATTTCAGGTAAATCAGAAAATATGAGAATACAATCATTAAAAGTATAACTCAATATTTGACTACGAAGTTGAAGTAGTATTGCAAGGCCAATGCACAAGGGAAAAGATTCATTTCCAAATAGCAAAGTATCCCAAAGATGAATTGTCTTGTGAAGTGGTAATACGTGGGTAAACATAGTAAGAAACCAAGGAATTGCATATAATTCGGGTGTGAAACCAAGTTGATCTAAATGATTAAACAAATCAGCATCATGAAAAGCAATTAATTGAGAAAATAAAGCCAAGTACTCTTGAATTGTTGGTGAATTATCTTTGGCAAAGAAACCTCTTAAATATTTTTTTATAAATGCATCAAAACAAGCAAATGCAAGTGGTTCATTGCTAAAGTTAAGTATAACAAATGGAGCAGCCAATGAATCAAGTCCTTGCCAATAGACAAATCCTTGTGGTTCATTATGTTTAAGCCATGCTTTTAATATTTTGGTTAATTTGAGGTGACCTTGTGGTGATGCAAGTAAATCATTGTACTGATGACAACGAGGAATATCGACACTGATTTGACGTTCGGTAGAAGAATTAGTTGTCTTGTCCATTCTTTCATATAATTGTAAATCACACCAAGAAATATCCAAAATAGCAGCCCAAGTCATTGACCGGTAAAATGGGTTAATATCAACTTTAGCTGTTTCCAATAAACTAGGCAATGAATGAGGAATTCCACCCAACAGAACTTTGAATAGAACAACACGTTCAGCTTGATAAGAAAAGTCAGTTTCTCTGATTATCAAAGGTAAATTGGTTGTTTCAATTGATTGTAAATGCGCTTTCTCTTGATCAGTTGGAAAAATAACCAATGGAAAGAAAATTTCTTCATTTAGCTCAATTAGTCTTTTCTTGAGCACTTGAGTATTGATTGTATTGGTATGAGATGGAATGTTAATAAAACGAGTATATTGCTCTGGTGAAGGTGGTGTTGATATAACTGAACTAGATTGACTTAGTGACATTGGTGAAACAGTTACCAATGATGGAATGGTTTGAATTGGTGGTATTGATTGACTTGTTGTTCGTTCTGGAGATTCTTTAAATCCAGGTGAAGCTACGGTTAACAAGTAATATGATTCAGCGACAGTCAATGGAGTTAATTTTTCAAGTTCAGTTGAATCATCTACATTAACTTTATCTGTCTTGATAAATTTGTCTATTAGATGGTAATTTGGTTTATGTAGTGGTATTTGTAAAAATGTGAGCAATTTTTTAGATGAATATCTTGACTTGATACAAGGTTCCAAGGTAAATTCGAAAAAAGAAGTCATCTTTTGACTCATCTTATCAACAGGCACTTCAAGACGACGTAAGACAGCTTTAGATGAATCTAATCGAGCTAAATCAGCCGGATTTTCAGGTAGTTTAACTTGAGGAAATAGTAAACTGAGAATAACTAAACCAAAAGACCAAATATCACTTTTTTTAGGTGGACTTCTGGATGAATGAGATACTCTTTCAGCAGACAAATATCGAACGTCAGAAGGAAATACTGCATCCAAATCAAGTAAAAAACCATTCTCAGTAATTGTGTTGATTGACCAATGTGACCATTTGTAATTATTACCATTGTATAAAACACAAGTAGGATCAATATTACCATGTGTCATATGAAGAACAGTATGAAGATAGTGAAGTCCATTCAGTAAATCTATTATTACAGGTAATATTGTATCTTCATTATACGATTTATCCAAAATATGTTGACTTGGATAATGTTCAAAAATTAATGAAATTTTTTCATGTTTAGTTCTGAAACAATCTACATATTGAACAAGATTTTGATGATCAACAGATTCAATTAAAGCTTTATGATTACCAATAATTGTAATAGATGATGGTGTAATAGGTAAACCATTAGCACCACAATTTTCATTATTTCTTGAACCAGCTGTGAATGAAATTATACCAAATTGATGATTAAAATCACCAGCATGAATGGAACTTTTTGTACGACTATTGATAATTGTTTCATTGGAAGAGCAAGTTTCCTGTGATGATGTATCATCTGATGGATGAGTCATGATTTTCGTTTTTAATACGTATAATATTTAATTAAGATGATGATGAAGCGAGGTCTTTGATCATAAGGTAAATCAACTATACAATGGAAACTAATTAGGTGTGGGCGGAATATTGCAGTACACATCCATTCACATTCAACACTGTAGTACAGCTGATGATATAATAACGAAACCATACAAAAATAGATGGCGACACATGTAATTTTTCTGTGTGAATTGATGAAAACATCCCTCAAAGTTGATCCTTCCTGTTCCTCTCTTTGCTTTTTCCTTCACGTCCATTTGGTCTGGTGCTTGGTTCACATTGAACAAGCAATTCGTTATTTTTTTTCATTGTCGTCGTCGGTCTCGTCGTCGTCCACTTAATTGGATTCCAATCTAAACTGTGACAACTCGACACTTGTCTATTTAAACAGTCATGGGGTATGTTGTATTATTATTTGCCAGCCGGTAAATATATTAATGCTTACATCGTGTTTGTGTGTTCCTTTTGTTATATTTCATCTTACAGATCTCTTCGTCTACAAAAACGATTAGCCGCTGCTGTACTCAAGTGCGGTAAAAATAAAATTTGGCTTGACCCTAATGAATCTGGTGCTATCTCCAATGCTAATTCTCGTCAATATGTGAGAAAACTCGTTAAAGATGGTCTGATCATTAGGAAACCAGTGGCAGTTCATTCACGTGCTCGTGTACGTAAAAATACTGAAGCTCGACGTAAAGGTAGACATACTGGTCCAGGTAAAAGAAAAGGTACAGCTAATGCTCGAATGCCTGAAAAAGTACTATGGATTCGAAGACTTCGTGTATTACGACGTTTGTTAAGAAAGTACCGAGCTAACAAAAAGATTGATTCACATTTATACCATGAACTTTATAAGAAGTCTAAGGGTAATGTATTCAAGAACAAACGAGTTCTTATGGAATTTATCCATCGAAAGAAGGGTGAAAAACAACGAGCCAAGCAATTACAAGACCTTGCTGAAGCTAGAAGAGTTAAGAACAAGGAAGCTCGTAAACGACGAGAAGAACGTCAAGCTCAGAAGAAAACTGAGTTACTTCAATCATACGCCAAGAGTGATGAAGCTGCAGCAGCAACTAAAGCACCTAAAGCTCAATCTGGTAAAACAGTAGGTCCAGTACCATCGACCAAGGGAGGTAAACAAGTCCCAGTACAGGCTAAAGCACCGGCCAAAGGTGACCAAAAAGTACCAGCAGCCAAGGCTCAACCAACTAAAGCCGCTGCCGCTGTCCCTGTCCCAGCTGTGAAGCCATCAAAACCAGAACCAACAGCAGCAAAATCAGCTCCAGCAGCAAAATTAGCTCCAGCAACAAAATCAGCTCCAGCAGCAAAATCGGCTCCACCAACTAAATCAGCTGCAGCACCTAAACCTGCTGGTAAATCTGCTGCTCCTAAAGCACCCGCACCCGAAGCTGCTCCAGCTCCGGCTAAAACTCAACCGGCATCCAAACCAGCACCTAAAGCTGTACCTAAATCAGCTCCAACACCTGCTGCTCCAAAGGCTGCCCCAACATCGGCACCAGCTCAGGCCAAAGCACCTGCTGCTAAAGGACCAGCTCCGGCTAAAACTGGTGCTCCACCCAAAGCATCATCCAAGCCAGCTCCTAAATCGAAAAAATAATTGGATAATTTAAATAAATTAAACGGTTGACTTGTCTTTAATCATTTATTTAGTCCTATGTACCATCTAAACTATCAAGTATATCACTGTCTAACATAAATTTACCCAACTTTCCTGTTCGAAAGTCCTTTAAAAAGCGACTCGATGCGTGGGTAAATTGTGGATGAAATTTTCCAGTCGCTGCTTTCTTGTAGAAAAAGTTATTTCTTATACATATGTTCAACAGAAAGTCACTTATATCATCAGTTGGTCCTTTTAGACCGTACCATTCGACGTAAGAGAACTTTTGACTCTTGTTTAACCAAAAAAGTCCGTAGTCTGCAATCAATTCTGGCCCAATGACTGAATCGTCCAAACAATATACCAATGCCAACTTCATATATGATTCAAGTGATGTAAATTTAGGACATAAAATACCTGGTGTGTCATACATGTAAATTGGTGGATGTCCTAGCAATTTGATTCTTTCTTGAACAGCTCGAGTCACTCCAGCATAAGCACCAACTTTAGCTGGTTGTTTGAGTTTGAAATGACCACGAACTCGATTAATGAAACTTGATTTACCTACATTTGGTATTCCAATGACCATAACATTGATATCAGCTGTATCTGATCTGTTGTACCGATCAGAAGATTCGACTACACTCAATATTGTCGGTAGAATTTTCTTCCAGTTTGCTCTTTCACTTGATTCAGCGCTAAGATTGGTGTAAAGAATTCGATTGATTCCTTGATTTTTGATTAAATACCTTTCTACTTGATCATTGTACTCTTGATCCACTAGGTCACTTTTGTTGAGCAATAGAATATGAGGTTTGGCCAAAGTCAATCGATCACGAAAATCGATGTTGCGACCTGAGATGGGAATTCTAGAGTCATGTACTTCTATGATGATATCCATGAGGCGTAATTTTTCATCCATTACTTTACCACCTTTAACCATATGTCCAGGGTTCCATTTGTTAAGTATTCGACCAGACAATGAAAAAGATGTTCGAAATGTTGCAGCGTTCATGATGTCGAGTAAAACGCTTAATGCATCAGCTGATTGACCGGGACCGTCACACTGTGCGTTGAAAGCAATGATAGACAGCACTGTTACGAAAGATCAATAAATGACTTGTTGAATACTTGAACATGAAATAATCTTAATTTAGGTTTGTTTTATTTTTTCACATCAATTTAAGTAGAAAAAATACAAGAAAAGACAGTCAGTGGAACTGAAGTGAAAGTAAAACTGAGATTTTCACGCGGTGAAAAACATTGATATGGATGAGAAAGAGTAAACTAAATGAAATCTTCATCGGCAAACAGATCACCCTCAGTGTCGTTGTTGATTTTGTTTTCAGTAGGAAGTGTTTTAACCTGAGTAGCAGGATTTATTTGAGCAAGAGCTTCGGCTTCAGCTTTTTTCATGTTTTCTCTCACCCTTTGCATTCGATATAAGTGTCCTTTTTTTACTGGTGAATTAGCAGGTGTTGATGATGTTTTGAAAGAAGTTTTGCGACCTTTCATGTACTCGTCGAGATCATCATCAAGGTCTTCTTTGGACACTGCTTCGTACTTTTCTAACAAGAGACGCTGGAAGTCATTGGTAAGTTTACCCAATTCATCTTTCGACTGAAAAGATCCAGAAGTTTGGCATTTCAATGCACGAGATTTCATGTATTCGTCTAATTCTTGGTTAAGACCTTCCAAACTTGCTTCTTTACCATCAGTTCGACGCTTCAATCGATACTTGGTCATCCACAGGAAGACCTCTTGTTCGATCTGTTGTTTCATCACATCTCTCTCTTCACTGGACAACAGATCTTCTTTCAATTCTTCAGGTATGTTTTCCCTGACACCATAGACTGCATCATAATCACCATGGTGCATGACTGTTTTTTGAAATTTCAATCTGTCTGAAGTAATAGCATTTCTTGCAGTGTATTGATCATATTTTTCAATTAGTGGATGAGCAGGAGGCAAATTTTGTTTGGGCACAATGAAAGGCAATGTTCGGTTTTTGATACCATTGAGAGTCAATTTAGTTCTGATTGGACCAACTTGTTTCTTTCTTGATGAATTTTCTACTGAATCTTTGTATACTTGTAAGATAGCGATACCAGCAGCATGGGCTGCTTGAATCTTGTGCCTGCCATCGAAATCAGCAAAATTGGTTGAACGCTCAACTCGTCGAGTGACTGACGTTTTAACCATACAAGTGTCTCTAACTGCACTTGATTGACTACCATTAGAACTGAAAGTAGAATAAACACCATTATTACCATTGAAGTTACTCATGGTGAACAATGTGAGAGGCACAAAATGATAAAGGCAAGATATAAAGAGAGCGGACGCGTTGGACAGACGAAAGCTCAACAACAAGTGCAAAATGGGGGGAAAAGTCGGAAATCAAACCACGAGTAGAATTAAGGGGGCGCAGTTGATATTGCAATCTAAGTGAATGAGTCATTCCTTAATATGTGAAGTCCGAGGGTGAATTTATACATTTAAATTTTATTGTCAACTAATTGACTGTTCACTTTTACTACATTTACAACGAGATTTGTTAAATTTATAATAACTTAATTTAATTATTCTTAACTTCTTTTGCTTTGATAATGTCTTTTAACATTTGTTTTGATTTAACTTCTTGAATTTTTTTCAGGATATCATCAGCAGGTAAATTTTTTGCCACACGTGTATGATAAGTTGCTTCAAGTAGTGATAATTCTAAATCTGGTACAGTTTTTTCTAATGGTTGATATATTAATTCATCTAAATCATTTTCTTCTCTCAAGATGAAAAAATATAGCATAAAAATAAGTACTGATGCTGCACATACTGGACGTTGAATTGGTGGTCTATGATCAGGTAATTCAATCATATACATTGCCCTCCAATCTGTATAAGCTGATGATTTAGTAAATGGAATTGGTTCATCTTCTTTTGCAACAGCTGTAGATTTTTTTGTCGGAGCAGGTGTATGACAGGATCTTTGATTAATTTTATTGTGTCCTGATAAGATATTTAAATGATACCATTTGTTAAAACCAAGAGCAAATGTTGAACGACATCCAACCAGTGAATTAGCCATGATGCAAGATCTAGAATACAACTCGCGCCAGCTGATCCACCGGGAACGCCACCGTCACTCGACGACTTGAACTGTGATTCAATAGCATCGTGTGTGTACATGGAAAGAGCAAACTTACAGTGGAATAACAAATCATCAACATAAACAATAAATAAGTATTTAATTATCCTTTGAATCAATTGTCATATCAAATAATGACAAAATTTCATCATCAACCAAAACTGCCAAACGATCCGGTTTGCGCTTTGTGTGAATGCACACACTGTCATTGGTCCAAATGGTTCTATTGATCGACTCAGATGATATAAAAGATCAGAATAGAACGCGCATTTGGTATGAATAAGACTCGAGGAGGGTTGTCCACCCTACTCTATGGTTCATACATTCATCTTAAAATGGCGAACATTGTCCTTTTAACACTTTCTGTATTTTTAGGTCTTAATTTTATATTTGTTGGTATACTTAAAGTAACACCTAATATTCATCGAGATTTTCATCGAGATCAACGTCGTGACTTTGTAGCATTTGCTAAAGTTTTTCCATTATCAAATCAATTGAATTTCAAAATACCACCAAAAGAATACCGATTGATTGTTGGTTATACCGAATTAGCTTGTGGAATTATCTTGGCACTTGTACCATTGAATCGACTAAAATGTACAGCAAATATTATACTACTTTTAGTTAAGATAATACTTATTCATGCACATTATTCAGTTAGTGACAAGTATGAACGAATAGCACCATCATTGGTATTTGCATTAATGCTGATGTGTCGTTTGGTCGTTCAATATCAAGTTTATCGTCGTCAAGTGAAATTTCAATTATTACAATCAACATCAACATCAACATCTGATGTTTCTTCTGCTTCTTCTTCATCTATCAAATCAACTGGTAAACCTGCCAAGAGCAAGAAAAATCATGTCCAATATTTAATTTATTTACTAAAATAGAAAATACATTCAATTTATATATCCATTTGTATCGACGTAAATTTCGTACTACGGAAACAATTAATCTGGCCATCTGGTGCAATTGACTTTATCGCACTGTGACTATCAAGTCAACTGTATTAATTACATTCAAGTCAAGTGCTCCACTAATCATTCCAATAGTTTCTCTTGGTACTATTTTCTCATGCAAGGTATCAACAATTAATTTACATCTTGCACACATCTTAGGAACATATATTTTACACAACAATTTATCAACATCACAAGTTACATCTTGTGTGTATCTTTTACATTCAGAACGGCTCATCTAAATATGGATTATCATTCGTACTGATGATCCAAATGAAAATTTGCACAAGATAATTTCCATGGTAATTAACTTACTCATTCGTACACTCACACACAAATAATATTAAATCTCGTCCACTTTTCAATCAAGTCCATTAACTACTAGTCATTTTCACACACTCAAGTATAGATGAATAAACAATTAATTTTTCTGTAAACTTGTCGACTTGATCAATTTGGTTAAAGCTTTTATTGATTGGGTAATATAACGAAGTAAGTAGATTTAGAAAAAGGGCAAAAAAAAATTGAATTAAAAGGACAAAAAAAATGATCAATTAAGTCAGCAATTGATTGTTGCCAACTTGATTTTCTTTTTTGGTGTAAAAGGTGCATTGGAACAAATTGAAAGGATAAAAGATTGTTTTCATTTTAAATATTGGAAAAAGGAAGAATTAGAAAAAGTTTTCATGTTTGTTTTCATTCAAATTGATTAATATTTGTTCATCATCATGTAAATTTGGAAGAAGGAAAAACATTGTAAACAATTTTCATGAGAAAAGTTCTTTTTAAAAGATGATAGATTAGAACATTTTCTAAATTGTATCAAATACGTTTTTGTTTCTTTCCAAAAGTCAATCAAGTTCAAGTGTAAAGTAATAAATGATGGATAATTTGATTATTTGTTCAATTGAATGACAAGGTAAAGAGATTAATTGAATCATCATTTACCATAATCCAGAAGATTTACCACCAGGTGGTTGATGTAATTTGATAGCTGTACGATTTTTCTTATCATCATCAACTTGTTCACCAGTAAGTGCAAATGATGAATCTTGTTGACTACGAACACCTGATCGTGTAGGTGCTTTGTGAAATTTAGTTGGTGTATGTGAACCAGTAGATGAACCAGATGGTGAATGTGGACCACTTTCAGAAGTTCTAAATGCATCTAATTCAGTTGACAATGATAATGGTGTATTTGGTTTAGATCCATTACGATGTTGATCTTTTGATTCAGATTGTTGTTGTTGAAGTTGTTTAGGTGTTTCAATGATAACAGGAGCAGATGATCGATCAACTTTAATCGGTCCAGCATTTAAATCACGTTGAACAATTCGAGAAAATGCAATATTTGAAAATGGTGGTGATGGTATATAACGTCCTGAACCTTGAATTGTATGTAATTTACCTTCTTCATCCAATACTATTTTACCATTAGCAATGACAACAATTGGATTAAATTCAGTACTAATACCTTCAAATATATTGAAATCAACTGCTGAATGATGAGTATTTTTACTAATTGTTGCTGGTTTACGTCCCCATACAACAATATCAGCATCTGATCCAACTGCAATTCGTCCTTTACGTGGATATATATTGAATATTTTAGCTGCATTAGATGATGTTATGGAAACAAATTGTGGTAAAGTTAATTTACCAGTTTTAACACCTTTTTCCCATATAATTGCTAAACGTTCTTCAACACCATTTACACCATTTGGTATTTTGGTAAAATTTTTTTCACCCAATGCTTTAGATGATGAACTGAATGTACAATGATCAGATCCAGTAACAGACAATTGTCCAGATGATAGATAACCCATTAAAGCTTCTGGTGTATTACGATCAGGTCGTAATGGTGGTGACATAATATGTGCAGCTGCATGTTTCCAACATTTACTAAAACAATTAGTACCATCTGAACCAAGAGCAGCAGTAATAGTTTCACCAAATACAACTAAACCATTATTACGAGCTCGAGATATTTCTTCAGCTGCTGATTTAGACATAACATGTACCACATATAATGGACATCCAACTGAATTAGCCAATGTAATTGCTCGATGTACTGCTTCACCTTCAACTTCTTCAGGTCGTGCTTGTACATGACCTTCTGGTCCTGTTACACCTAATTTGAGTAATTTATTGGATAAATGATCAATAACATCACCATTTTCAGCATGTATTAATGGTAATGCACCAATTTTTTTGCATATATCAAATACTTTTATCAATTGCCCATCAGATAATTGTAATGTATCTTTATATGCCATAAAAAGTTTAAATGAATTGAGTCCACGATCTTTAACTAATGTTTCCATTTCTTGTTCAGTTCGTCCATCAATATATGATGATACAGCAATGTGTAAACCAAAGTCACAACATACACGATCTTCAGCCATCGATCTAAAACGATCAAATGCATCCAGTAAATTACTACCTGGTGATATAACATGATTGATAATTGTTGTAGTACCACCAGCTATAGCTGCACGACTTCCTGTGTAAAAATCATCAGCAGTATTTGCACCCATAAATTGTGTTTGAAAATGAGTGTGTGGATCAATACCACCTGGAATGACATAATGTCCACGAGCTTCAATTATTCGACAACCCTGTTAATGACATAAAAATATATACACCATTATGATTGAGCAATGTTTTATACTCATTGTAAAGTCAATACTTACACCTGGTACAATTAAATTAGGACCAATTTGTCGAATAATTCCTTCTTCAATGAAAACATCAGCATCAGTAATTCCATCGTCATTGACAACTCTTCCACCTTTGATGACAATACGATTTTGTGAGCTCTAAAATAAATAATCATCATAATTATTAAGTATACAAATAACAAATAAATAGAGTAAAGAAAAAGAAAAAAAATGACAATAACAAGATAATTGTAACAGAATAACAAACAGTGATAATAAGTGTTTGGCGGGAGATGAATGATGATGTGACCCACCCACCTGGACATGAATTGGTATTTTTTTAGCTGGAGCAGCCATAGTGTCAAAATATAAATAGACTTAGACTAGACAATTATAAGCTGCAAGTATGAATGAATGTATAAGAGTTAAAAAATCTTTGTCAATGTATATGTAACCAAGACAAGTGACAAAGAAGCAATCAAGTGAAGGGATGAACCTTGTCCAGTAGACAAGTCAAGTCAGTGTAAGTGGCTCCTCAGTCACCTGTAGCTTTTGGCGGTTAATTCAAACGGTTACAAAGCTGAGTGTAAAAAACTCAACTTACATAATAAAATAACATGAGATAAAAAAAATAACATTGCAACTTACTTTATAACTTCGTCGAAATGCCATTGACGTAAATGGCCTTAATCGAGTGTACGATGTTGAATATGGTACATCGATAGATGTAATATCATTCATCATAATTCTCAACACTTACAAGTTATACACACACACAAACAAACTAATATATATGAATATAAGTACTAACTTCCTCAACTGATGATTATAAATGAATTGTAAAAATATCTAACATACATTGATAAATCTTTTTAAAACAAATCAATGAGACCTTGAATATAACTTTAGATCACTTAATTCGTGCATTAAAAGCCTCTCCTGTTTTGTTGATTACAATTTATCTATTGTGTGATTTATGGTATTTTCATTAAGTTGAATTGTAACTCAAGTAATATCACGATTTTATTTTGTGGTTAATAAATATACCATTTTGTAAAACACACCTGTTTCAAACGGAAATGTTTAAGAAAAAAAAAATTCTATTTAAATTGTATAATCTAGTAACTTACATTAATTCATTCATAATAAACAATAAAGATGAAGATGTCGTGTATCATCATCATTGTCCTTGAATTTTAACTGTGTCCACAATTGAAAACAACAATTAAATACCATGACACATCATCATCATCATCATTGACATACCCAAAGAAACCAAACACCTTGTATTGATATACAGATTCATTGTTAATTGGTTAATTGAGTTTAAATTGTACAAATTCATTTACAAACCGTCAATCGATTCAACCAAAGGAAATCAATTATCACGTTTAATGAAAACAATGTTGTATAAAAATAGTTTAAAACTTACCTTATGAACAATTGGTGATGTAGATTGATATGGTGATGTTCTTTGTTGTTGAACTAACGATGTATCATTAACAACAGCTGATTTTTTGGGTTTGGATAAGTACAAGGACGCATCTTTCGGATAAAAGGATGAAGATGCTGATGCTAATGCTGTTGATGATGATGTTGATGGTAAAACAGGTGGTCGAGACTCGATGACGGCTGGTGGCACCAAGGACACCTTTGATTTACTCGGTTGAATTTTATATTGATTTAATATATGTTGTTGATGTTGTTTAAATGCACGATTAGATTTAACTGGTAATTGTGATATATATGATGTTGCTGTTGGTTGTGATCGAATTTTATCACTTGCTATTAAATTTGTTTTAAATTGATCTGGTTTATTTTTAATTGTTATACTTGTTGAACTAATACTCTGAGCAATTAATCCTTTACCTGGTTGTAATTTAGTTGTTGTCGTCGTTGATGATACACAAGTTGATTGTTCATCTTTAACTTTACTCTTTGATTTAATCTTATTACTAGTTGATTCAGTAGTTGATTTGGTTGATTTAGTTGGTTCTGATGTATTAAAGTGTAATTTATTATCTTTCATCTGTCGATTAAATGTTGTTGCTGATGTTGCTCTTGTTGGTGATGGTGAATGTTGTCGATTAGTTGTTGTTGTTGTTGCTGCTGCTGTTGTTCGTCGATTAGGTGATGGTGATGAAATTCGACAACTATTACTACGAGTTATATTTGATTCTTTAATTGGTGATGATAAACTTGATACACTTCGAGGTAAAGTTGGATATAAATCTAATGTTGATCGAGCAAATCGTGAACGTGGTCGTTGATGATTAACTGGACTGGTACATGGTGTAACAAATGGTGATGAATTATCACCACCACCAATTCCACCAATTCCACCAAGTGATTGTGTTGATGTTGCTCTTGCAAATATACTACATGGACTTTTAACTAAATTACATCTTCTTTGAGGTACTGGTGATGATAATGGTGTGATAGTTGGTGATAATGTTGTTGATGTTTCTGTATTATGAACAATTTGAAATATTGGCGATGCATATGCTTTTCTACTTGGTGATGGTGATGATGATTGTCTTGATGGTGATACTGGTGTTTTACGATCTAAGAACCATTCTTCATTGGACATTGTTGATTGTATGTGAGACAAATATCATCAAATGATTTTATTTAAATTGACATCAAGACAGTTAAAAGATTTCTTAACGTCACAGTTATAGTTACAGGTTGCAGTAACAGTTAATCAACACGATGATGATGAAGGTTGTTACAACCAATCATAACTTTTTGATTGGTCATTTAAATGAGTATGTAACAAACAATGATGATACATTTGAATGGAAAAGAAAAGAACAACAATATTTTCAATAGAACATTTTTATTTGTCTTTTTATTTATCTTTCTCAATGTACTGAATGTTGTTAAAATGGTTCTCGTTGACTACTCATGCGATGAAACAGTCACAGGAATGTATCATAGTGAAAGTACAGTGACGATGATGATGTTAATGTTGATGCTGATGGTGGTGATGATGGCCAAAGCATACGCCAAGTCACGTCCAGTGGAATGTATCAATAGTGAAAACCAGTTTCACCCATCGAACTAACAACAAGGTTTATTCTTTATCAGGTATTATATGAAGTTTTGTTGTTTCTTTTAATTCTTTCATTCATTCATTCAATGTATGTGAAAGTGTGTGTGTGTGTGACAGGTGCATTCGTGCATTCAAATTAATTTCAAGTTAAATCAACTTCACCTCGACTGTGAGTGTCCTCATCTTCTCACACACTCATAGAGTAAACTTTTGTGCTCTTTGATTGTTTCTTTATGTTAAATGAAAGAAAGAACAACAATAAATTTTACTTTACATTTTCAGGGTACATTATTATTATTATTACTGTTGTTGTTATTATTACTATTAATCCATCTAATACATCTTTAACAGCTCCCGGGCTTCACCTGTTTGTTGTTAATCATGATTAACACTTACATCAATTCATTGCATCGTATTTAGGCGTGATTTAACAGTTACCTTCATTAGATGATCATGATCATCAATGACATGTTAAATTTAATCAATCAAAGTAATAAAATAACAACAAAAAGATAAAATAAAAAGACATCTGGTTGACTTAATTTGCATTTACTATCAGTGGACAATCAGTTAACAATTACAGTGTTGTGTTGTGTATGACAAAAGTAATCGTGATTTTAATTGTGTTCTATGAATTTTCATGTCAACTGATGTAAACTAAAAAGTTGTAAAAGTTGATGATGATTATAACAACTTGAACTTTTGTATTGTTTTCAATTTGATTCTGTTGTTCTTTCCAATTTAACCAATTGATTTATTAACATCGTTCAATTAGACACCTGAAAGTAAGATTGAACGAATGATCATCAGTTAATATGATACAAAATCAATGCAATTAATACCAACTACAATTAAAGGTGGACAAAGGGAAGGTTTTGTTTATGCTTTTGTTATGATGAAAGAAAATAAATATCAAACAACAATTAAATAAACATAATGAAAGGTGTAATTTTAGAAAAGAAGAAAAAAAAATAAAATAAAATTTGTTACTTTATAAATTTGTATCGTTGTTTATGTTTATGTATTGCAATTAACAAGTAACAACATGCACAATGAATGAAATTGGTGTAACAATTAATGTAATCATGATAAGTGACAAAAAAAAGAGGAAAAAACAATTATTGACAATTATAATTTAAAGGAAAAAAGAAACAATAAATTGATTTAAACATTAAATTGAATTATCATACAATTACACAACCTGGACATTTAGTTAGACGTTTGTTTGATTTAGCATCTTTACAAATACCTGCCTTATTTAATAGACATTTTTCATCAATTAACTCATGATTATTAGAATTATTAGACTTATTAGATTGATCTAAATTATCTAATTTGATAATTGATTCATTTTGATCGTTAGTAATATTATTATCATTATCTTCATGTGTCATGACTATTTTGTTTGAAATATTTTTCACACAATCATTCTTTTGTGTCAATTGTGTCATTGATCCATCTGATTCAGCAATATTGTTAACAACTTGAACAATATTATGCTTGATCACGGATTCTATTCCATGTGTATTGATATGAGTCAATCCATCATCATTCTCACCAATCATTCCATCATCATCATCATCATCAGAATGTATTTTAAGCTCATTGTCATCACCACGAGGTGGATGACTTTGTTGGCACTTGTTTACTTCTTCCTCAATTAATTTGACATTTTCATACCATTCACCATCTTCAGAAGATGACGAATGATGACTTTTAATAATCACCTGACTGGTCAATTGTTCACTCACTTGTTTATCATCATCATCATCATCACTTGTTGTTGTTGTTGCTGTTGTTACCTTACATGTGTTTAATTGACTTGCCATTGCTTTTTCAACTACTTGCCTCAACTTATATGACTTAGTTCGTTGTTGTTGTAAACTAATTAAAAATAATTTATGTTTATCTAACCATTGTTTAGAATGTATTTGTATATCATCAACATCACGACTAACATCAGGTACAAGTGAATTATTTCGTCGACATAATTTTTTATAATCAATGATATTACGATTAAATTCTATTGGGGTAGAAACAGTTCGTAAACGAATACCCGAAATTTCTTCATTATCAAATGAATTAATATCAATTTGATAATTAGTTGAATCAGTTGATTTATTTGCACTGGATACATCAGGATCACCATTAATTTTAACATTATTTTCATGACATTTTTTTGTTAATTTTAACTTGAAGCTCAAACAAACGGGCTGAAAGAGTATAAATTAAGTATAAATATAAATTATTTTATTAATCAAACAATGTTGATGATAATGATGACTTACTTTATGATCTCCCATCGGTGAATCAGAACCCAACATTTGGTACAACACATCATTAGACTGTGAAGATTGTAATCAAATTAGACAATTAGACAATGTGACATAAATCAACCATCAACCATATTGAATGAAATTTACCTGACTAATGAGCTGAACAGCAGTTTTACTCACAAAAACTCGATCACACCAAGCTGGACATCGAGTTTTCATATAAGTATGACCACAATCATCCTCAGTAAATGGATAACTCGGAGGAAAGTCGATCGGAAATTCAAATAATCGACTTTTGAGCAAATCAACTTCATTGTCGTACTTTAGTAACTGTTGTTGTAGTAAAACAAATACAATTTGTTGTTGTTATAGTTGTTAATATCATTAAGATAACATTGAAAAGGGGAAAAAAGAGGAAAAAAGAGGAAAAAAGAGGAAAAAAGAGGAAACATTTAATTGACGCACTTATAATGATGATGATGAAAAGACGTAAAAGACACAATCAAAAGTTTAAAGGTGAACTTCATAATTTGTCATCATGTATATTTCATCATCAACGAAGAAAGAAAGAGAGTAAAAGATATATTAAAAACATACCCATTGATGATTACAAGGAGAGTAGAATAAATCTTCTTGATTAATCAGATCAAATACTTTTTTACCAACAGTTAAAAATGGATTTTCTTCAGATGAATTTTTATAAAGCATTTGTTCAATGTGTCCTTTATGATTAGACTTGACAAGTTGTGGTGAAATGTTTTTAGTTATTTTCTACATTGTAAAGAAGAAAAAGAAAAAAAGAAGAAAAAAAATAATAAAATAAGAAGAAGTGGAAAACCATTTGATATGACCATGAAATGTAATCAAGACAAATGAATACGTCGATAAAGTAAATTAAACTAACCTTGATAACACCTCCAGTGTTAAGACGAAAATTGAAGTCACCAAATATAAAAAAGGGCAAATTATCGAATTCATCTGATTCAAAGCGATTTAATGTATAATCTAGAGCATTTTGTCGAAACTTGGTGTAGGTTGATGGAAACTGTTGACATAATCAAATTTAATAACAATCAATGGGTAAGATTAAAAAATATTACTAATCAATTGAGTAAGATTAAATTGTATTGAAAGTTAAACTTACTTCTTCCATGGCAGTTAAATTGGATGCATCATGAAAAAGGTGAATGTTAATTAGGTCAAATTGAGCTCCACTGATTGACCATCGAGTTCTCATGAAACCTTTACGAGACCATTTACACTGAAAAAAAGAAGGAGACAAAATAAAGATAAATAAGATTTAAAGTACATTTAAAGATACAAACTAACCTCGGGAAAAAATTCAACTGGAAATTTATCCTTTTCTTTGAGCGAAACACTTTCAATGTTACCAGAAAATATTTGTCGACCGGAAACAGGCAAATATTTTTTATCTATCATCAGGGAAAGAGAAAACAAAAGAAAATGATAATTATGTAACATATATATAAATTGTACAACAAATTATAAACATCTTCATCATCATTATCATCAGTTAATTGTGTGTATTTACCTTTGAAATCCCAAATTTGGCAGTCAGTAACTGATGAATGGATAAAGTATAAATTGCCAAGAGCCTGTTAACAATTGAACAAACAAAGAAAAAAGTCAATCAAATTACAACCAAATAAATCAAATAATGACAAATTGGAAGAAAATTAAGAATGATGAAATATTTATACTTACGGTAAAATTAGCAGTGGATGTAAAATCTTCATCAAGAAAAATGACAACATGATGAAAATTAATTAATTCGTCACTTTTTAGTAAAGATCTGTCAAGGTAAATCAAGATAACAGTGTCAACACGTGTCATCAATTGGACAAACAAATGAACAAAAAAAAACAAAAAAAAAATCGATTAGTCACAATGTACTTAATTAGGTGATAAACTTGCAGTTATTTAAGTTATACATGTATAAATATGTTGTATGTTGTATGTTGTATGTTTTTCTTTATCCCAAATGACGTCGTTAATTTAAAATAAAACCTGACGAAAAGATAGAAGAGACAAGTTTCTTGCAGACACATCACAGTCACAGTCAAACATATACACAAGTATAAAAATTGTTCATGTTAAATGATTAACCTGTCATAATTCACATTCACATTGGCTGTAAGTTGTATTATTGCTATTTATAGAATAATATTGAAGAAGGAAGAAGAAGGGGCGTTCGATTGACGAAATCATCGACGTAAAAAACGGTGCATACATCATCACAAAATACATTTGATATCTTGAAAAGAAATTTTTTTCTTCTTCTTCTTTCACTTGTTTCAGTGTTAACTTTGATTAACACTGAACCATTAACCATTGAAAACAAAGGTTGCATGTATTTAGCAATAGTAAAATATATCTATCTAAACTCAATGTGACAGCTCAAGAACAAATAATACAAACATTAACAATCAACAACATCAACATCAATGATTAACAGATATAACTTTTTTTTTCTTCTTTCTCTTGAATTTGTCTTGTTTTTTGAAAAATCATTTGATCAATCAATTTTTCATTCTCATCATCATCATGAATATTTCAATTTCAATTGCTTTTTCATACAGCAATTTAACACACATCATTCAATTTAAAATAAATAAAAAGTACTAGTAACAATATAATTGTATACATTTATACTTGCTTACTTAACAAAGAGATCAACATTTTTCATAGACTCTTGATAATTTTTTCCACCAACTTCTTGACAATGAAGTGCGACAAATTGTGGATTTAATGATTTGACACTCGAGAGAAAATTTGATATCCATGAGTTAAGCAATAAATCGGTCTGTCAAAGAAAAGGAAGGAAGAAAAATAAATAAAAATATTTCAACGTGTTGAATAAATGAAAGAACAATTTTCATATTCATTAACGAACACACACAGTCAGTCAGTCAGTAGTAATCAATTAGTTGATCAATTACTTTAATCTTGTAGACGTATCAAATAGCGTACTCATTTTGTAAGTCGGCAATTCTTTTATCCATTCAAAGAGTACAAGTAAGTCAATGATGATTAATTCATCAATGATTCAATGATGAGTTTAACGATTGATCAATCAAAGGATTAACCGAATGAACTTACCGAATCGAAAATAGAACCAACATTAGCAGTAACAAGAAATAAAGTTGGTGAATCTACGATGACTGAGGTTTGTGGTACATGTTGTTGTTGTTGTTGTTGTGGTGAATTGATACCAATATACGATGAAGTTGATGATGATACAGTTGAATCAGATGATTGAACAAGACTCATGATGATGATAATGATGATGATGGTGATAGTGATGATAGAAGGAGGATGAGATGGTGTTGATAAAGAAAATATGGATTTGGTCACTGATGATATTCACACATTAACACAATATAAAAATACAGACAACCAGACGATGTATAGAAGAGGACAAGAGGACGAAAAGTGAAATTAAATGTCACGATGTTAATATGTTAAGGGAATTTATTACTCTTGTTATATACATTCACTTGTAAGGACTCTTGCACTTGCTAGTTGTTGAAGAGACAGCTGTGGTAGATCTTTGATGATGGTCTTTCGTGCTTGCTGACACTGGCATTTACGTCAAAGTAACTGGGAGGAGAAACACAAAGAGCCAAGATAAACCAGTCGGTTAAACAAACCGCTTTCAATATACAAATGACACGAGGGCACAAGTGTTACAAGTGTCAAATGATGATTAAATGATCAAATAATTGACCAATTCAATAATACCAATGATGTATCTTGTCTTTATCTTACGTAGGTTGATATTTTAATTATGTTTTTTTTGCTCTCTCTCTCTCTTTCTTTCTCTTTCTCTTTATTCTTATATAACAAGATAGAGAATTTTATATATATATATATTTTCCAATGATAAATTGATGATTAATCATTAGTTATTTCATTTTGGTATATTTGAATATATGCAAGTAAAATGTTTATAACTTGTTGTACTTGTTGTAATATGTAATGTGTATGTGATAATTTGTTAATCAAGTGTAACTTGATGAAGAGAATTTAAGATGAAGAAAAAAACAGGCAACAGCAAAATACACACACACATTCACATTCACATACATACACATACAATATACACATACACACGACAGATGACAATCAAGCTCAGAGATTTTTTTTTTCTTCCTTTCATGCCACCAATAAAAATTCACCGATGATAACGCCGCCTATTGTATAACTTGTGTAACTTGTCAGCTGACGACTGAATGAAACATCAAAAATCTCTCTCACTCATTCAAGTCCACCAGTCAGTTCTCACTCAGTCACACTGTGTCTGGTACCATTTGATAATCTCCTGACCATCCGTGATAATCCAATTGGCTCTATCTTTTGAGAAAAAAAAACCTTCACATAATTGATTGTTTGTCTGAATGACAGATTAACTGTGTTTATATCATATCCTCATCAAAGTAATCCTTGTCAATTGTCGATCATCATTTTTCAAACGTACATCTTACATTGACTCTTGACATCTAAAGTAAAAATTGTGTGTCTAATTCATCAATATGTCCATTGAAACAATTGCTCCAGCTTTAGCAACAGTTAAATCAACCATTGCATCTGCATCTGCTTGTCGTGGTCGTCATCCACCTCGATTAGTTGCTGTATCAAAATATCATTCAAAAGATTCAGTCATTGCTGCCTATGCCTGTGGTCAACGGCATTTTGGTGAAAATTATGTACAAGAATTACTTGAAAAAGCAACCGATCCAGATTTACTTGCATCCTGTCCTGAAATCAAATGGCATTTTATAGGACATTTACAAACTAACAAAGTTAGCAAGGTTACAGGTAAAACAATACAAGTTAACATGTCTCTATCTTTTTATGTACCATGATACCGTGTGTTGTGATATTCCTTTGTATATGCATCCATTTTTACCTTGACCAGCTTGAGCCAGCTCATCATTAGTCTTCTTATTTCTCTTTCTCTCTTTCACTCACTCACTCACTCACTTATTTTCTTTTCTTCTTTTTCTCTTTGTATCTTCTTCTTCTTCTCTTCTTCAACCACTCAACCTCTCCTCCCCCTCTAGCCATTCCTAACCTGTTCGTTGTTGAGACTGTGGATTCTCAGGTAAGATTTTAGTTGTTGTTATTATTATATTTTATTTTTTTTCTACCTTTTTTTTTCATCTTCCTTCTTCTTTTTTTTTACTTTCATCATCATTTGAATCATTTGGCTCACAATTTTGATCGTAATTTTCGTTGTTGAAACAGAAATTAGCAAGCACACTGGATAAATACTGGCACTCTTCTCATCCAGAAACATCTTTACGAATCTTTGTTCAAGTCAATACAAGTGGTGAACAGAGTAAGAACTCTCCCTCTTTTTATTTTTTCTTTTTCATTTTCAAAAGGTTCTCTCTTTCTTTCTTTCTTTCTTCATTTCTCTTTTTCTTTCTCTTTATCCTTCTCAACTTTCCACCTGTCATCATTAACTTCTCATTTTCCTTGCAGTCAAATGATTTGCAACACATGTCTGTGTAGACTTTTATATGCTCATTTTGTTTCACTCTCAAGTAACCCTTTGCATCTTCCTTCTCTTTTCCACTGTCTGTCTGTCTGTTTCTACAATTTTATCCTTCCCTACAATTTTGAACCATCGACACATACACACACAGAGATACACACAGACAGAGGTAGAAAGGTAGAAACATTAATCAAAATTGACTTGAATTTTTTTTTCTCTTTCTTTACTCTCTGTCTTTTTCTTTTTTTCTCTCCCCTTACACTAAACTTTCATTATAAAACAATTAATGAATGACTGGATACACTTGGCAGACAAAAGTGGTGTTGACCCTCTTCAAGTGACCTCATTGGTCGACTACATCCTTCGCGAATGTCCACACCTTTGCTTTACTGGACTCATGACCATTGGTACCATGGATCACGATTTGTCACGCGGACCCAATCCGGATTTTATGTGTTTAGTCTCATGCAAACAAATGGTTTGCCAATCCCTTGCACTTCCACTTGATTCTGTTGAACTTAGTATGGGCATGTCCAACGACATTGAACACGCGGTAAGTAATTAGCTTGAGTCAATGCATGAACAAACACTATCATTAGAATACAGGTAACTGATATTGATAATTGTTTTTTCTTTTTTTTCTCTCTCTTTCTCTTTTCCCTCTTCTTCTTCTATGCATATAATGTGTGTTCTCGTTTTATTTGGACTTATCATTTTCCTTCGTCAAACTAAATTTAAAAACAAAATTCATGGACTTTTGGACTTGGTACGTTGATGGTGGTTGTGATGTGGTCGGTTACACACACACACACTCACTCACTTTCATACATGATGATAATATAAACTAAAAGATTGACATGGGAACCACTAATGTTCGAGTTGGAACTTCCATCTTCGGTGCTAGAAAAACCAAGGCCACTTGAATTGATGTACCCGCTAAAGTCCTTTGTTGAAATATGCCAAGGTTGAAGATGACCCAGACGCAGCTTGTTGAATTTCGGGCTCCAATTCTTTGATCAACATGCATCTTTTCTGCGGAAATAGCGCACAGCACAATGGAGTTGTAAACACCAAACTGCAATAATGATAAATTCAATAATGATAATAATGATATTAATATATTAATCAAGTATCAACAACAATAATAACAACAGCAACTACAAGGTATTAAAATCATCAATTTCAATTCAATCATTAATGGTACTTTGAAATATATGGACTGTTCGAACAACATCAATTACAACCACCTACTCATCAGACAAGAAGTAATCAACATGAAATGTTGATTGAAATCATTATCGTTTTCTTTCTTCGATAAACAACTAATAGAATACAGAAAGACACACATCATAGACAATTGATTAACATACAACAACATCAACAACAACAACATTAACAACGCAATACATGGTAATAAGTTTTGATTGTTCAGTTTTGTTTTTACCTCCTAAACAACAATTCATACCAGTGATTTTGTCAAAGAATAAGTAATAATAATAACTTACAAGAAACCACACAGGGCTATTTGTAATGGTGCCGAAATCCATGGTAACCTCTTAAGAACATTTTTCTTTTCAAGTCGATCCATCAAAATTGGTGGTATAACTAGTGGGTTGTTTTAAACATATTTCATTTTACACCAAGTCACATCATTTTTGACGTCAATGGTTTTATCCATTGTAACCAATACAATGTTTTTAAACAAGGTAATACACATGAAATGAGAAAAAAAAATCAATCATAAATACAATTAATACAATGACACACACAACAAAAAGAAGAAAAATACAAAACAAATGTCTCAATTAAATACAATGATTTTCGAATTACTTGACTAGAATTTAGGACAAGAATCGATAAGTAATTATTAATTGGCCATCAACTTCAACTTGATCATCATCTTCATCACCTTCATCGTCAACATCCATCTCATTGATCATCCTTATTATTCTTTTTCGAATGAATGAAAACAAAACATCAAAGTAATCACAACTACTTGTAACTCACTCATTCCGGGTGCAGCCATGCCAATTCGTGAAACAACAACTTCTGTAATTGCTCTTTTAGCCGCTATTTTGGAATTGCCTAAGTTGTTGCCATTTTCATCGCACACTTGTATACCTTCGGTTAATTCTCTAGATTAAGCAATGTAAAATGACACAAAATTAAATAATAAAGAAAAAAATACAAGTCATTAAACTGTGTGACAATGATTAATATCAATGTTCTTGTTACATATATATAAAACATATTTGCTTTTTTTTGTTTTTTTTTCATCTGTCCTTATTTTCCTTACCGAGATCTCATCATCGGTATGTTGATGCAGTTGGCAGCAGCTGAATATCAAGGCAAAGAAGATAATTTAAATGAAAAAAAAAATTAAATTAGAACACTTTTTAGGACATCAATGTTACGAATAAGTTAAATAATGGATTAATTTACTGAAGGTTACTCAATCAACTTACCAACTGCACAAAATGGAACAAATCGACCGACAATCGGTGGTAAGTATCTAACCAAACTGTTGAGTGACAATGCAGTTACTAAAGCTCCAGATGTAGCGAATGTATATGAAAGAGCCAACTGTCTGTCATTTTATACAAGGTTAAATTTGTTTGAAGAAAATATATTTCAACAAGTATTACAAATTGATTCTTAATATATATATATATACACTACTTACTGCTTAGGAATTGGATTGGCCCCTGATCGATTGTTGTAATTTACTACAGCATTGAAAGACTGATTGAACCATTGCCAAAAGACAACTTGTGGAGTTGTTCTAATTTCGATAGTTCGATAGAACGTCAATTCGATTAACATTTTGTTGATTGCATTGTTGACTGAGAGAACTTACTTATAAAATGTCATCATAATACCAGTGATAACCATATTAGATGGTACCTGTGCAGACATCCTTCCAAGTGGAAATTGTCGTTCACCAGTTTCAGGATGATGAGCTGAATCATATAAATACTTATATCGCCATAAATCATCATCAGTTAAACCATTTGGTATTTTTCCTTTTTCTCTGTAAATTTAATAGATAAATTATGTAAAAAACAAAAGAAAAATTTTATACTCAAATTAAGGACTCACTTAAAATTGGTAATAATGGCTTTAGCTTTGTCCAATTCACTAGGTGATGCTAAAAGATTTAATGGATTAGTCACAACGAAAAAATGTTTGGCTCTGCCCCAGTAAGTAGATTGATCATAACGTGGTTCATTTAAATTGATATTAATTGAACATTGATCAGACATATTGTTCAATGTGGAATGTCAAATAGAATACTTTATTTAAGGGTAACAAATACACACACAGTACGTCAGTTTGTGTGTTTAGTTGTTTGTACCACCAGTGAAGATATTATCCTTCAGCTGGTTTATCTGTTTCCCTTTTCGCGCATGACCATTTGATAAGTCTAACACAGTCACATGTACCCAGTTCACCAGTTCATTGAATTGGTTATCAAGTTCACCCAACTTCCGATTGATTGCATTTGATTGAGATTGAAAGTTTTCTATTTGAAAATTTACTCATCCATTTAAAAAAGGATGATCTCAAGTTGAGCAATATTTTGAATGATCATTTGACACTGTCAATTTTGTTGTTAAACTCGAACACTTGCCAAAAAATAAAATGACGTCACATTGTAAGTCACTCAGTCATGGAAAATGTCACTTGGGGGTAAATGTGATGGCCATTGCGGAAGAAGAAGATGATGAAGGAGAAGAAAAAGTACCGGTAGAAGGGTTACATCATGTCAAACTTGTCTGTTGAAAGTTTTTCACTATAAACAGTAATACCTAACTAGTGAAATGGGCTGAAACCAAGAGTGGGATGGGTCTTTGCAAACTTGTTGATAGTGACCCGGAGAAATTTCACTGGTCCTTTGATATACTTACGCACACACGATTAGGAAAAGAGAAAAAAAATATCTGTACACAAAGCGGAAGAAATAATCGCCATCATCATCGACATCGTCACTACTCATTCTTTGTTCGAAGTGAAGAAAGAGTAGGAAAAAAACCACCATTGGTCAACCAGTTGCTGTCCCTGACGGTCATCACCATACGATAACATCATCATTTGTTAATTTCAACTCATTCCAAATCGTAATCAATTGATTGACATCTAACATCTTCACCATGAAAGTTCAAGTCAACTTGAAAAGATGTCTTTTAGAAGCAGCTGCAGCATTACCAATTGCTGGTTATATTTGTGGATATCCATTGTTCAAAGTAATTCAAAAGTCTAAAGCAATGTCTCAACGCTGGTATGGATTTGTTTTTTCCCTTGTATACATTTGGGGTGCTAAACCATTGAAAGAAATAAAAGAACATCTATTTCATCATCTTTCATCATCATCAGATGATTCAACTAAATCATCATTGAACATATTAGAAATCGGTCCTGGTTTTGGTGGTAATTTTCAATACTATCCAAATGGTACACAATTAACAACCATAGAGATAAACAATTACCTGGAGAAACATATTGACTCAATCAACAAACAATATCCTAATGTCACCTTGGTTAAAAGTGTCATTGGAAATGCAGAAAACATGTCACAAATACCTGACAATTCAATTGACATTGTTGTTGGTACACTTGTACTTTGTTGCATTGATAATCCGAGTGAAGCTTTGAATGAAATTAAACGAATTTTATCACCTGGTGGACAATTTTACTTTATGGAAAGTGTACAACATCCAGGTAATAGTTTTAAATGTAAAATTCAACAAGTTTATCGACCATTTTGGCGTGGAGTAACAATTAGATGCAAAGCTGGTGAGTAAACTTTATTCAACAATCACAACAACAGATAAAGTACAATATTCAATTAATTTCAATTCTTCATCTCATCAACAGGTACATTTGATGCAATCAAGCTGATTCAACAAGCTGAATTCAGTGAAATTGTTCAATTCGAAAGAACAATTGAAGAATTACCCATTTTATTACAACGATTTCAATATGGATTTGCAACTAAATGATTTGATTCAATCATTTCCTTTGTACCTTGTTGTACTTGATGAATAAAGTTTACATGTAATTTCATCTTTCATGTTTGTGTCTTTGATATGTTTTAATGTTCATCTTCACTGCGAAATTTCATATAGTATGGTGAATCATCTTTGAAACATCGTAAGAACTTAATTGGAATCGATTGTCCAGTTATTGGATCTTTCACAAAGTAAAATCGATGATGAATTTTCTCTGGTAAAATGATAAAATCACCTTGTTCAATATGAATTCGAATCCAATTGTCTTCCATATCACGAACTTCTAAATATCCTTGTCCTTCGATGGCAAATCGAACTTCTTCATCCATATGAAGATGTTCTGTTGCGAATTTTTTAGCTCTTTCTTCGAAATCATCCATAGTTGATGGATTGAGGACTAAAATATCTTCTCTTTTATATTCATACTTTTCTTTTATTTGATCAACTCTTGAACGATAATTAGTTGGATCAACTTTATAGTATATAACACCAGCAGCTTTACTCAGTTCAGCTAAATCAATTTGTCGAGTTAATTGACGTTCACTGGATGAAATTTCTTCAACGTACCAAGCTTTAACCATGATGATCAGTTAAATTTGTCAATGTTAGTAAGTAAGTAAGTAAGTAAGTTTGAAAGGATGTCGATGTTAACCAGGACAATGTTAAGGATGAAATGACAGACAAATGGTGACAGTGATACCTTTCATAATGAAAAGTCAAAAGCCTTTTTGTATGATAAGAAGCAAATGTACTGAGGAAAAATGCTGTTGTATCATCATCGATGGTCGTCGTCAAGTGGATTTACTTATATTTTTTTCTGGTAAATTCCGCACCATACAACGTGTACATGTACATTTGTTAGAAAGGGTAACATGGATGTTACTGTTGATGATGTTGATGATGTTGATGATGTTGATGATGTTGATGATGTTGATGATGTTAAAGAGCTCCCACGAGTATAAAATCATATGAGAAGTAACAAATCATCCTCCTCATGGATTCAATTTACCTTGAGGTTCCGGAGTAAACAATCATCACATTTTGGGGGAAAATTGTTTCCCACCTTTTCAATGACTTTATGAAGTCAACGATTTCATCGACTTGATCAACTTCATTTCTTTCATATTTGGGGGAAAATATCATTTCCCACCTTTTCAATTGACTTGCAATTCTTTGCTGTGGTGTGCATATGTCAACAACAATCCATAGAATTATATTTTGGGGGAAAATCGTTTTCCCACCTTTCACATGTCAATAATTGATTGTATGTGTATATTTCTATCACACGAAGTAGAGAGTACGAAAGTTCTACTGATTCTTCTACCTCATGGTACAAATGCAGATGATTTACAAAACGATAGATAAGAATTAAAATGTCATCTTATGCTTTCTTATTTGTCTTAATTTTCTTATTATCCTTTTCGTCTTCTCTTACGTGAATTCAGGTGAATATTTGGTATTTATTGTTATATATCATCTTCTTCTTTATCTCTGCTATTTGTCAAGATCAAGATGGTTAAATTTGTTCTTTAAGTCTATTCAACTGTTCAAGATTAACTGATGTTAATAACTGACCCTTACAAGGTCGACAATTATGATGTTTACCTTGATCATGTTGTATCAATTGTTGGTCAAACTGGTTTTTTCATCATCTCCAATTGTTCATCTGTTGCTGGGTGAATCATTTAACAGGCAATTAAATCAACAATACAATCAGTACAACTCATAATCAACAATAGTCTCACTGAGACATCTGTTGCTTTATCATCAAATTACTTGAACAAATATCAATAGAACAAGTACAAAGTTCTAAGTAACAATCAAATTGACGTAATAAATTCTTTAGTCAGCAATTTTTGTCAAAATTTTTTTATTCATTCTTATTTGTGCATTTAAGATCTCATACAACTGGATCTATTGTTTCTGTCGTTGAATTATCCTACATTCAAGTGCAGTGTGATTTGTTTGGACTAATTGAAAGTTATAATACATTGATTTCATCAGTAAGTGCTGCCACTGAATCAAGATTGATATCAAACAATCATAATGATGATGATGATACAATCAATTGGTCAATTGTAAAATATGATGACTTGTTCTAATTGATTATCAAGTGTAAAAAAAGAGATGAATATCAAATCAATATGAAATGTATACAAATATTGTACAAAAAGTTAAATCGTGTCCAGCACATATTGATAACAAGTTGCTTTTCCTGGTGTTGGAGTAATTGTTATTATTTCATTGTCTTGATGAGGTCGAAAACATTTGTCAATATGAGTAAAATGTTTGTCATCTTGTTGAATATTATCATTGTTATCATTGAGTGAAAATTGATTGATAGAAGTGATATAATCAGGATCATTCTTTAAACAATCAGATGAATTATCAATTACTTGATTATCAACATCTTCATCTTCTTCTTCATCATCATCGTCATCTGATTGATTGGAATCTGAATTAGAATGATCATCATCTTCATCTGATGTCAATGAACTAAAGTCATCATCTTCTTCTTCATCAATAGATGTTAAACGTGGAGCTGATTTAGATCTTTCAAGAGGCAGTTTGAAATTGGCTTGGCCTTTGACCAAATGTTTTTTGCGTATCGGTATAAGTAAATTACCAGATTTACCTGAGTAAACATTGTAAATATTACCTGAACAATTAAGTCCAGCAGAGTTCAATGTACATGTTGATTGATTTTTCTTATATGATCGTTTACAACGACAAAATGATGCGAATGTTGATCCTGCTGAACATGAACATGATGATGTTGATGATGAACGTGATGATGCTGATGATGATGTTGATGATCGAGCAGATATTATCATTGAATTACCAGTATCAGTTGTAATTGTTGATGTATCTTGTGATTTACAACAATTAATTTCATTAGGACCATCAATTGTATCAACAAATCCACTTGATATACTTTTACTTGTATTATTTTGTAAATTACACAAAGTGTGGCAATTTGTTTGATGTATTGATGTTGAATTATTTGTTGATGTACTACTACATGTTGAATTGGTTATTGATGATGAATCTGATATTGTATTAGATGTTAAAACATTATGATGATGAAGACAATTGTTATGGCTTGATTTTTGTTGCTGTTGTTGTTGATGATGTTGTTTTTGTTGGCATAGATGATCGTCATCATGGACAAAATTATTATGAGGAAAATTATTATGTTGACAACATATCAATTGATGGCACTGGTATGCTTTGGTTAATAAAAGTCGAGCATTTTGTTTCATACGTTTTTCACGTTTAAATTCAACTAATGCATTACGTAATCTTGATGTTAATTGTATACGTGCTTCATTTGCTTCTGATTCTTTATTACATAATACTGCATGACAACGTAATTCATGTTTAAGTTTTTTACCCTCATGTCGATATACCCAACAAAATACACGTGGATATTTTGGATGTGTTGTACAAAATGTTATACGATTTGACCAGTATTCTGTTAAACCATGTTGATGTGTGACTGCTTTTAGACCAGAATTACATATTGTTAATTTCATTAATATTTCATGTTTAACATTTAAACAATAATTTTTCCATAAAGTTGCTAATGGTTTTTCAATTGATTCTTGTCCTTTAGCCCATGGTGTTAATACATTACCCAAATAGACAACTTTATATACTGGATCATAATCAGTTAAATTAACTGAACGTTTTTTCCATAATACTTTATTTTTAATTGCTTCCAATGTTAATCCAGCAGCTTTAGATAATGATTCTAAATTTTGATTTATACCGATTAATCGACGACCATAACAATTTGATATTAATGTTGGTGATGATGAGTAATTTTTGTTATTATCAGATTCTTCAATTAATAAATTTGGATCAGTAAAGCAATTGACACTGGTTGTTTTTTTCTTCAGTTCAATGGACATGATTTGATTGGATTATATTGAATTGAAAGAAAAAATACAAGTAAATATATCAAATGGGTGAGGTGACTTGAAAGTATGAATGTTAAATTATATTCTCACAAAATACAGTTATAATCTTGCATCGAGCTTGACTTGTCTGTTGTTGTTGTTGTTGTTGTTTTTGTTGCTTAACCAGTGTTTAGTTGTCGAAAATTCAAATTGAACAATACACAGTTGATTTGTAGTTGATGATGAAAATGGATGCAGATGATGTTTTGATTGCAGTAGTGACAACTGCAATTATACATAAAATTTCCAATATACATGTGGATATAATCGATGTTACCAATTTTACCTTACTTAGTGGTAACTAGAGTGTACTAATTTGAAGGTGTACTTTGTATCTATCCAATATGTTGTATTGTTGTGATGGTTGCTAATGGCAACTTATTCTCACATGTCAACACATCAATCAAATCAGGTGAAAATGTAAAATGGTGATTATACTTTCCATACAAAAAATTCAATATAATCTTGTAACATGTCCAGTATAATAATGGATGGTTGATAACAATTGTACTGTTGTTTCTTTTTTTTCCAAAAAAAATATATGAGTGATGTATTGGTGGTGTAAATAGATTACTTTGGACACACAAGTGAGATACAATAGAATAGTATTTTGAAGGTATTTTCAATTCCGTGACAGACGAAACAGCTGGTATGACAGACGATAGATGAAATATATCTGACCAAAATGTACAATTTCAAGACAATGTAGAAAAAGTAAAAGGTTACCAATTAATGGGTCAATAAGAAGTAAATGAATCAAGTGGTGATGATGTCAATGATCATAAAAGGAAGCAAATGGTGAGTGTCAATCAGGTCATCATATCAACATGGAATTTCGTAGGCAGTGAAAAAAAGAAGGAAGCAACTTGAGTTAACGGAAACAGACAGTTTGAACAGACATAAACACAGACAAGCAGACAGAAGAAGAAGTTAAATGAATGAGTCAACAAATGAAGGCAGTATTAACCATCAAGTATCTTCAAAGTTGATTCAAATGAATAATCAACAGTAAGAAGCAGTCAACAACAACAAGTAACAAGTCGGGTGAGTCAGTGAAGTCGAATATGGCGACACCAACTTAAGGACCAGGTTTTGTGCAGGTGAGAAAAGCACTTGAATCACACGTTGTTCAGGCCTTTCTTTCTCTTTCTCTCTTTCTTTCTTTCTCTCTTTCGCAGTAGAAGAATAAAGGGAAAAGACCAAGCATGCAGGCAAGGAACCAGGCAACCTGTAAAATGTGCAAAGTAAAAACCTGCCAAACGACTTTCAACAAGTGGGCGCACAAGCAATTGCACGCTTGTTCAAAGCGCCAATTACAAGAGACACGAGAAGAATAGAATAGAATAATTCCTTTTACTTTTACTATATTTCCATAAGATGTACGTACACAGAAGTATTGTGACAGATAGAGAGACGTATTGCATAAAATAATTGTCCACACATTTGTGGACAGGACTAAAAAATAAAATATTCATCGATACTTAGGATGATTTGATTGGGCTAAAAAGGTGTGTATCATTGTGTTGTAAGGCCATTTTACTTCCCTAACAGTTTAATTGTTGGATAAGAAGGTATTGTTTTATACACCTAGATAAGGTCAATTTATATTGGCTTGGTATTACACTTGTTACGATAAATGTAATTACTTGTATTGGAGGATAATCTGTTAATTGTTGTTGTTGTTGTTCCTGAAACAGCTGTAATAGTAGTTGACGTCGTTGTTGAGGTTGTTCTTAGAACTTGTAGCACATAGACCTAAGAGAATGAAAAGTATTCATCTGGATAAGTAACCTATGCAAAAGGCGCTTCGGCTATTGAATGAAGGTTGAAGCAAATTTAGAAGATGATGATACTTGAAATATGCAAGGTAACAATCAAAAGCCAATTACTTGATAATTGAATCATTACTTGTTGTTGAATCAATCGAATAAGTTCTTTTGATTTTTTCCCTTCGAACTGCAACTGCAGCAACCAATGCAGCACCAACACCAGAACCATCTTCAGATAACATTATGTCGAAAGAATATTCTGGATTAGTCATTTGTGATATTTTACTTTTCATTATGTTTTCAAAATGTGGATGATAACGAAAAACTGAACCATCAACACCAATTGTTGTATGTTTACGTCTCATCTTGTTAAGTATTGTAGCTATAGCAGCAGATACTAAATGTGCTGCACGTGTTGATACTCTTGAACATATCAATTTAACTGCATGACAATCTTCATCTGATGCATTTTTTATATCGAGTTCTTTTTCAAGTACATTTCTTGTTGATTCAATTTGACCAGATGGATCTGTTTCAACTTTAGATACAAATGATGCATCGATAATATTTCGTGTAATTAATTTATCATTAAGTTGACCTTTAAAGATAAAATTTTTCTTAGTACATTGTACTAGAATTAAACGAACAATTTCACCCATGTACATTCCAGAGATCATTTTTTCGAAGCTATTTTTTTTTTTTTTTTGAAAGAATAAACAAACAAAAATAAGGGGTTAAATAATTGTACAATGAGAAAGAATGAGAGAAAAAAAGATGAACTTAAGCCAAACTACATCGACATGTGACGACAAAGTAAGTTGATGTCGTCATCGAGTTATATATAAAAAAAAGTAGAACAAGACGAACTTTAAACACTCACAGACACAAATATCAAGGAAATAAATAAAAGTCAAAGTGTTAAAGTAAAGTTGAAATTACTTACATTTGTTGACCTTTGTTAAGGGAATTTGCATCAATTTCTCGATCATATTCAGTTCGAATGAAATCTATTATACCATTAGAACCAAAATTACCCCATTCAGTGTTGATTATAACTTGACGTGGATGATTCATATCACCATCCCATAATTCAATTTCTTTCAATCGTTCCATGTAACATGCATTTGTTCCAGTACCTAGTTGTTGTTTAAATTAAATATCATTAAACAAGATAGATAATTAGTAATGATCAATAGACAATGATGATGTTGTTGATGACGTAGAAAAAAAATAATGCTTGTGTTTGACAACTTACCAACAATGATACCTATTCGACAGGCTCGATTTTTATAAGCACAAGACATCAATGTGCCAGTAGTATCATTTAGAACTGCCATTACATCAATATCAACATCACCACGACGTGCAAGTGCACTAGATAACATTTCAACAACATCACGACCAACTGCATTTGTACAATGAAATCCTTTGGTCCATGACACTAATTGAGCTTTAGTTAAACCATCTTGTTTACATGGAAATGAAAATGTAAAACCAAGGGGTAATTTTTGATCCTTTAAATTAAATTCTTCCATAAATCTAACCATACATGCTGCTATGTGATCAAATAATTCATCACCTGATCCTAACATACGTTCTTGTGGAATTGGAAATACACGATTTTGCATTTCAAAATGATCAGAACTTAATTCAATTAATAATACACGAAAATTTGTACCACCAAGATCAAGGGCCAAAAATTTACCATGTTCAGTACCATCAGGTACATCACGTACATAAGTTGGTAACATTTTAACATCTGCTGTTGGATTAGTTTCAGCTGATAAACCATTTTTAAATTCAAGATGTAACAATGCTTTGACTTTATTTAATTGATCATCTGTCAATACAAATTGACGAGTTAACGCTTCAATTTGTTCCTATTGATATGAAAGAAAATAGAATTACATTTTATATATAAATATATATAAAGGTCAACAGTTAATTCAAGTGTACAATAAAGGACAAATGGTCAAATGACCACATAGAAATAGAAATTTAAGGATAAAAGAATGATAAAAAAACATGTGACTTACTTGATTGGTCATGTTGATTAGTGTAATTGGGTAAACTTGCAGGTGACTGTCACACAGACAAATGAAGGCAAAGTAAAATTAAATGTAATTCAATCAAATTGACCGATGAATGAAATAAAGTACAATGGACAAAGAGAGAAAGAGAGAGAAAGATAAAGAGGTCACAATTAAGGTGGTACTGTGTTGAGGTCGATCGACAATGTGCACACACACACACAACCGGTGTAACACACGATGATCAGAGGGTGGAAGTAAACGGAGTGAATGTGAAGGACTTAAAGGCACAAACTGGGTCCACAGAGAAACTGATGACTGATGCCACCTCTGTCTTCCGACTAAACTGAACAAGCGCGAGAGTTTGAGCCTTCTTTATACTTGTGTCAGTGTGTGCCTTTCAACACTAAAACTCTTCTGGTCTCTCTTTGTATGCATGTGTCTGTGTGTATCTTGCTCGGTCACATGTGATTTACCTCCTAATCTATCTCCGAACATTTAACCATCTTTTGTATAACATGTTTTTCTTTTCTTTCACTTTCTTCTCAACATTGCAATGATATGACTCATCAGAACAAAGTCTCAAGTCTACTTGATATCGTCATCATCATCATTAAACGTGTTCTCGATGACTTTCAATCAGTATTTAACATTGTTGACAACAACATTGTTTATAATCATTGATACAACACTTTTACAACATTTTTTTTACATGATTAACATTACATTCACCTGGATCATATGAAAAAAATGTCCCAAGTATGAAAAAAATAACAGAATAACAGACAACAAATTACACAATTGAGTATTTAATCTGTATACATGGACAAAAAAAAGAGCAGATTCATGTGAAAAAAATGTTGAACAGTCGAGTCAACAGTCATGATAAGATTTGAAAGAGTGAAAGGATAGGTGGTTCAAAGTTGAAGATGATATCGCACAAGTAGATTATGAACAAGGAGAAAGGAGAGAAAGTGACTTAATTCATGTCCGCAGGGCTGATGGTGATGGTGAAAAAACTTGACTAACCAAGAGTAATCGACATTCCTTCCTTGAAAAGTTTTTTCACCCACAAAGTTTCAGGGCAATAACTTTGACTGGATGAAGACAAAAAAAACTTTATAAAATTCAATATGGCATCTAATTTGAGGGAAAAGAAATAATCCATGGTGAAATATGTTTGACAGGATGACAGGTGAGAGAACTGGTTGAGATCGTTGACATCGTATCATCATCTCCATCTCCATGGACTGATGGTTGAAAGTTGATTATCTACGTTTCTTTTTGTCCGAACGATTTTTTCTCCCATGAGCAGATGACCAAACTCGACTGACAATTAAACCAGATGCACTTTCAATGGAAACCGTATCATCATCACTACTGGTACTGTCACCAGAATCACCACGTTCACAATCATTTGAACGAAATAAAATTACTGCTGCAATACAAATCAATTGAAAAATTGCACCAAAAATTAAACCAATACGAACTAATTCATCTACTAAACTTGTCTGTGAATTTACTATATCTTCCATGATGGTATTTTTTAAACAAATGGATAAAGAAAACAATTATTTTTCTTGTTTCTTTCCAATGTTCAATGTAAAGTAAATAGAAATATTTAGTAGTGTGAGTTACAAAAATTTAAAAAATAAGGAAATAATTAAAATCCATAAAAACTAGAGTAATTATGGTGATTGAAAGGTATTTAAAAAAGAAACTTTCACCTTGTAGATCAAGTTAAAAAGATTGTTGATAGAAATGTTGATTCAACTTCAAACCTTTGTTCAGATGATGATGAAGTGAAGTGCATGACAGACATTTTACATAGAACAGTGACACCTATCGCCTGCTTTGCAAAGCATCTTTCGAATATTTTGGGAGAAAAAAAAGTCAAACACACAAATACAATTGTATGTTGGACAAGAAATAACAATGCAATGACTTTATCAATCTCTACACTATTCGTTGTACGGTGTGTCAATCACTATTCAATTCGAAGAGAATCAGAGATAATTCAAGGTGAATTGTGTGTGCAAATTGAAAGATTATTTTCAGTGTGCAAGAATAGAATTGTTTGAGTTGGTTTGATGACAAAGAAAAATGGCAAGATTGAAGTAGTTGTGTTTGTTGGAGTTGTTGCTTCTGTTGTTGTTGTTGTCACAGTGAATGATCAATTATGAACTGTACATGCTTTCATGCCATTGTAGGGAAATGAAATATTTCAAAAAGAGCAAGACAATCATCCTTGTCTGGGAAGAGGAGGAATTTTTGCCACTTCGTAGAAAATACTGTATGGAAAAGAAAATGTAAAATTAATTAATGATGAAAATAATGAAAAGAATTAACTTGTGTACTTACGAATGAGAGTATTTGCTTCGAATAGTTTTGATTGATGACTTGAAAGGAGGTGAAATTAAAACATTCAAATTTTGCATCAAGCCAAGTAAATCATCTTCAGTGTATCCAGAGTAGAAGATGTGTTGTTGGTTCTGTGAATTTACAGGTGGCATAAAGTTACGATTGATATTTACACCTTACAAAGTAACCGGAAAAGGAAAGGGTGGCGCAAACAACAACAGCTAAAAGAACAAAGAATTTTAACCAAATAGCTTACCCATTGCATGTTTTTCATCTTCAAAGCTAAAAGCAGGGCAGCAGCAGCCATCTTAGAATCTCTTTCAAAAATCAAATCATAGTCCATTAATGAAGTTTCAAGGATGTATCTTGCCAAGGTTAGTGTTTCCATGTTAACATTAGAACATCGAGCATAACGTCGTAGGAAACGATATGATACAGGAAATCCAAGGAAAAAGTTAACCTTCTTGAGGACATCCATTTCCATCATGATGAGATCTTTCTTCTTATATGCATCGTCACAAATGTACAAAAAATCTCCAATTGCAGGTGGTACTCGTTCATCGTACTTGGATGCAGCAAACAAACATGTCGCACCTAGTAATTGGAATTTGTCCTTGGTAACAACCTTCTTGGACAGATAATGATCAACCAATTTAACTGCCAGATAAAGGGTTTCATGATTTAGTTCAAATGACTCTTGTACTTCAACCATCCAATCGATAAGGACTGCTCGCATATTCTTGTTCAGTTGAGTTTGCATGTTCATGTACCTGGGAATTGCATACTTGACCTCTCGGGCTTTGTAGTAAAGGAACACATCGTAGGCGTAATGAGGTTCTGAATTGATTTCATATAATTGACTGTGATCATAATCTTCAACGTCTGCTGGTATACTCGATGGTCTACTGTAGTAGGTACTTGGGTCACTAAAATTGATTGTCTGGCGAAGTTTAATCAAAGATTCATCCACAACGGCAACTTGTGATCTGGCTGCAGATAATCGCTGTAGGCTTGAACGAGTTACCCTTCGAGCAGGTGAAGACGTTTGGACTTGAGTAAGAGATTTTTTTGAAGACTTGTCATCCAAATCAAGGCGTCGGACATGTGATTCCAATTGCTTTGTAGGATCTGATTTAACGGGCAGTACCTTTTCTGGTTCAATGGGTGCATTTTCTAGCTGATGTTTGGCACCATTTTTACATTGGACTTGTTCTTTGGTTTGCAAATTACCTTTGGATAATTCATTAGATTCCACATTTTCATCAATAGCACTGTGAATTGATTTAGGACGTTTGGCTGCGTCTTTAGGCGAAGAATTTTCATTTGATCTTTTAGGTAATTTAGAAGGATTACCAAGGTTGGAATTCAGATGTAGTGAATTGTTTTCAGCAGTCAGTACTTTACCAAAACGTCGTTCCCTTGTTGACATGGTGAAAGGTAACTTGAAGTAATTGTCAGTAGAAAGAACAAGAGCACTCTAAGTCGTTACCAGAATGTGAGTGTTAAAGGGCAAAGATGTTGGCGGCCGTTGGAACCAAATGGACCAATCATGAACGAGCGCTCTAGCGGCATCTTACGGTCTTTTATGACTACAGGTTAACTTGTGTGTGAGTGTTTTTGTGATAAGCCTTGGCTGGTATCGATTGGCCGGCGTAGTTCTTGTGCCTGGTGTTGTCTTCGTCTACTCTCATTGTCATCTCCATCATGGATGAACTTAAGGGTACACTGGTTGATAAATTCACAAAAATTGGAGCTAATATATTACCAACTTTAAAGGTAAATAATTGCATGAACATTTGAAATGTCATCTTTTGCTTTTGTAGTTGTCATTGTCATTCATTTCTCAATCTATTATTAATACTATTGAATCAAAATAGGTTTCTAAATTTCGTGAGACTGGTCAAATAACACCTGAGGAATTTGTTGAAGCTGGTGATCATCTTGTACATCACTGTCCTACTTGGCAATGGGCTTCTGGTGCAAAAGAAAAAATGCAATCTTTTCTACCTCCTGATAAACAATTTTTAATTACAAGAAATGTTCCATGTCACAAAAGATGTTTGGACATTGAATATACAGACAACATTGAAAAAATAATCGAAGAGGATGCTGATGGTGGTTGGGTTGATACTCATCATTATGGTCAAGTAACTGAACAAATTCATGAAATGACACTTACCAGTGGTAAAGGTGATGGCAAATCAATTGTGAAACCACCCACTTCGACTTCATCATCATCATTGTTACGTGCAACAAGTCAACATAATGAAAGTGAAGGCAATAATGTAGCATCATCGAATGAAAATAATGAAGATGATGATGATGATGACGATGATGATGGTGAAGCAGCTGACATGGAAGAATTTGTTGCTCGAGGATTAATTGATGATGAAAACTCAGCTGTAACATCAGATACTGTTAAAAATGTGGTCGATGATGCAGCTACTGAAACATGCCCTGGTGATTGTGGTGGAGGTGTATTGCAGACTCGAACTTACGATTTAAACATAACATATGACAACTTCTACCGTACTCCACGTTTATGGTTCTCTGGTTACAATGAAAATCAACAACCTTTGTCAATCGAACAGATGTATGAAGACATCAGTCAAGATCATGCGAAGAAAACTGTCACTGTAACTGAACATCCTCACATTCCAGGACCTCCAATGGCTAATGTTCATCCTTGTCGTCATGCTGAAGTGATGAAAAGAATCATCGAGACTGTCGAAGAAGATGGTAAACGTATTCTACAGGTTCATCTGTATTTGATTATCTTTTTAAAGTTTGTTCAAGCAGTAATACCTACAATAGAATACGATTATACACGTAATTTTACTCTTTGAGTCGATTTAATGGCTTAATGATCTTTTTCAATAAACTCTCTGTTGACATAAGCATCAAAGGTCCATTGGATTGTTTACTTTGTCTACAGCAAAAGTCGCGATTGCGAATTGCATAAAATCTGTTGTTTTGGACAATGGCACAAATTGACAACAACGAATTGACCGAGAAAACATCGATTAAGATACATTAAGATGTATTTGTTGAATATGGGTGTGGACGTGAGGATACTGACAAGTGAGTCACCATTACTTCCTATGAGTAATCCAAAATTGTTTTAATCATCGAGACATCCTGTTATTTAATTAAATGCGCACTTGAGGATAATTAACCGGTAGAAATCTGTTGTCAAACCAGACAATTCATTCGTTGACTCATTTGTGTTCATCTCTCACATCTCTCTAGATTGAATTGATTATTCCTCTCATCATGCTTATGTTGCAAACTTTCTGCATCCTGGTGACATTTGTCACTTTAACCAAAATTACTGACGTAGAATCGATCGATTCAGGAACTTGTTTGACTAAAGGGTCACAAGCTAAAGATTACTGCAAAGATAAGTTAGCGGGTCCTGCAATTTCACTCCGTTCGCCGACTACAGAAGATGAAGAAAACGCCCTAAGATGTTGTGGATTCAGATCTACTGGTTTATGTGTACGAAGATATCTGGAAAAGTATTGCTCCAATGAATATATTGAAGTGATATCAAAATTTGCTGAAGCTCGAGTGAATTGCCAACCTTACTCAAACAATAAATTCTTTCTTGAATGTATGAAACATTTGGGAGAAAATCCAATAGATGATTCAAGTAAAGATTCGAGAAACGCATCTACAGAAAATTTAAGTAAAAATTCATCAATAGATATTCCGAAAGATATTTCAATAGATATTTCAGAAGAAATTTCAGAAGAAATTTCAGCAGAAATTTCAAGTGAAGATTTGGGAGAAAATTCATCACTTCGTCATGACTCGTGGCCACTCATCATCATTGGTGGACTGGTGATATCAGTCATGATTGTACTTGACAGTTCAAAGTATTAGGTATATCAACCATGATATTGTTGCAATCTCAAATATTTATTGCACATTATCCCCTTTCTTAAGTACTACTGGCTTTTTGATTATCTCGTTCGATTAACAATAAATTTAAATATTATATGAGTTCTAATTTATTAAATTATTGTTAATCATAAAATAAAATAATTTCATTTCGACCAATGATCTTCAATCGTGTAATGTTCATTTGCATCAGTTGGTGTGAATAATTCTAGTACAATGTATTTAATAATTATCTCATAGAGAGCTGATTGATATCATCAACTCCTTAACGTGAGTTAGACTTGAGAAAAAAGTTGATTCAACTTGGGCTTTAAAGTAAGCGAAAATATTAGCAAAGCAGTTATCAAGCCTCAAGTCGAATTGTCATAACATTGACATTGAGTAATTTACACAGTCTACTGTATACAGTGTCTTCTATTTATATGATTTCGTTTTTGTTACGAATGCTGGAACGATCATTAAAACGACAGTGAAAGACTGAATTGAATTACATAAAATCTGTAGTTGCTGACAATGGCCCAAATTAACAACTACCAATCGATGGAATTAACAACAATATCACTCTTTGACAATGGTAAGTTTTTAATCAATTTAAGATTTATTTTCGGCAATTTTTACATCAATTGTTATGCGAAAAGGAGTCAGATTGACATTGAATATAAATATTAGTGAACATTTTGGCCGTTTCAAACAACAGTTCGCAGAGAAAAAATTACCAAGGCGATTGTGGCTATTCATGTGGATGAAAAAACCAAATGTTGCATTGAGTGATATGCAAAATAAATTGGACTGCTATCGAGTGACATCTTAGTTTCAGCATCTCCTTCGATACTGATGAGGAAACCAACCGAATGTAACAGTTCTGTCCACTTTTGACATTGAGACTTCAGTTTGAGAACATAAATTCTGACTCTTGAACAAAATGATATTCATCAATCATGATCATCAAAAGGATCTCAAGGATGAGTTACACTAGTGATGTGCAATTTTGTTTTGCCACTTTTGTATGATTCATGTGATCTATTTCCGTTTTTAACAGACATTAGTCATAAGAATGGAATCCTCAGATTTGTTTAGAGGGGAAGGATGGTAAGTCAGCAAATGATCGTTTGACAGGTTGATTGGTTGATATTTTTTTCCATAAGTTAATTTCTTAATCCCTATAGATACTAGAACTGGTCGAATCACACGTGGAGAATAAGTCGGGCGAACTGGTGATTCAAATGCTGCCATTATCACCAGGTAATAGATAACTTTAAATTAGAATGTATGTTTCATTGCATAAAAGATGTTTAAACGTTGACAGCAAGACAGACATTGGATAAACATCGATGAAATAGTTCAAGAAGATGCAGGTCATGGTTGGGTTGATATTCAAGACCATGGTTAAAAAACTGAACGAATTCATAAAATGACACTTACAAGTGGTAAAGGTGATGGCAAATCAATCGTGCTCCTGAAATATTTCGTCTTCACGGAGAGTCACAATTGCGAATGGCATGAAATCTGTTGTTTTGGACAATGGCACAAATTAACAACCACGAATTGACCAAGGAAATATCGATTAAGATACATTAGGATGTATTCGTTGAACGTGGGTGTGGACGTGAGGATGCTGACTAGTGAGTCACCATTACTTCCTATGAGTAATCAAACATTGTTTAATCATCGAGACATCCTGTTATTTAATTAATGCGCACTCAAAGATAATTCGCCGAAAGAAATCTGTTGTCAAACCAGACAATTCATTCGTTGATTCATTCGTGTTCATCTTATTGGAGATCAAGCTTTGACTTCACATGAACACACACAGGATGTGTTGGATGAACTGATTAAAGAATGTAAGATTACTCATAGGAAGTAATGATTACTCAGCATCCTCACATCCACACCCAAAACACATATTTAATACATGTACTAACACAAACAGTCAACAGTTACATTTTGTCTTTGATACAATAAACACTTATATTGATAAGTTTGTCGTATGACTGTTCAATCAGCACGATTGTGTTGCACACATTACACTTATTATACACGTGAACACAACACACATATAAATAGAGTGTGCTTCACAGAGCACACTTAAGTTACAAACAAGAGACACACTGACTCTAACCGAGCTTACGTCCAAACAATTCAATTTACACACTTCTAAATTTGTTTTAAACCTTTTACTGACACCTTCCAAATTTTGTTTATTAACTTTTAACTAATATAACAGATTGAACATCAACTCATCTCTCACCTGTCTCTAGATTGAATTGATTATTCCTCTCATCATGCTTATGTTGCAAACTTTCGGCATCCTGGTGATATTTGTCACTTTAACCAAAATCACCGACGTGGAATCGGTGGAGACAGAAACTTGCTTGACTAAACAGAAAGAAGCTGAAGATTACTGCCTGAATAAGTGGAAAGATCAAGCAACTTCACTCGTTGCTACGGAATCAGATTTCAAACCCGCTATTTGTTGTTCATTAAGATTTGCTCGTTTATGCCAACCAAGATATCTGAAAAAGTATTGTTCAAATGAAATGATTGAAGATCTGATCTCTTCATTTGAATTTGCTGAATATGTTAAAGAATGTCAAGCTTACTCAAACAATAAATTCTTTCTTGAATGTACGAAAAATTTGGTAGATAATTCATCAGATAATCAAAAATCAAGTGAGGATTCGAGAAAAAGTTCTAAAGAAAATTCGAGTGAAGATTCAAGAAATAATTCGACATTCGTCGCTTCAACTCATATCACTGACGTAGAATCGATCGATTCAGAAACTTGCTTGGCTAAACAGAAAGAAGCTGATGATTATTGCGTGAATAAGTGGAAAGATCACGTAAGTTCACTCAGTGTTAGGCCATCAGATAAAAAACTCATGTCTTGTTGTGTATCAATATTTGGTCGTTTATGCCTATCAAGATATCTGAAAAAGCATTGTTCTAATGGAATGATTGAAGTTTTGATCTCTGGATTTGAAATGATTGACGATGTTAATGAATGTCAAGCTTACTCGAACAATAAATTCTTTCTTGAATGTACGAAAAATTTGGTAGATAATTCATCAGATAATC
Source organism: Hemileia vastatrix (assembly GCA_030280995.1). Taxonomy (NCBI): domain Eukaryota; kingdom Fungi; phylum Basidiomycota; class Pucciniomycetes; order Pucciniales; family Zaghouaniaceae; genus Hemileia; species Hemileia vastatrix. The sequence goes on from JASXTE010000123.1 coordinate 76,830, forward strand.
AAAAATCAAGTGAGGATTCGAGAAAAAGTTCTAAAGAAAATTCGAGTGAAGATTCAAGAAATAATTCGACATTCTTCACTTCAACCCATATCACTGACGTAGAATCGATCGATTCAGAAACTTGCTTGGCTAAACAGAAAGAAGCTGAAGATTACTGCCTGAATAAGTGGAAAGATCACACGAGTTCACTCCGTCCGCCGGCTACAATAGATGAAGTCAACGCTTTAATTTGTTGTTCGTTCAAAAAATCTCTTCTATGTATGCTAAAATTTCTGGCTAAGTATTGTGATGATAAAACAATTGAATTGACGAAAGATTTATTCGAAGTTTCTGTATATGATGAATTGGTATGTCCAGCTCACTCGAATAATGAATTATTTCTTAAATGTATGGGAGAAAATTCAAGTGAGGATTCAAGAAAAGCATCAACAAAAAGCGTGATAAGCCATCAGATTTAGAACCCGCTACTTGTTGTCTATTAAGATTTGGTGGTTTAAGCCAACCAAGATATCTGAAAAGGTATTGTTCTAATGAAATGATTGAAGGTGTGATCTGCGCATTTGAACTTCTTCAAGAATTTCAGTCATGATTGTACTTGAAAGTTCAAAGTATTGTCTTGTTTAATTAACAATAAATTAAAAAATTCTATGAATTCTAATTTATCTGTTGATTATAAAATAAAATAATTTCATTTTGAACAATGATGTTCAATCATGCAATGTTCATCACATCAGTTGGTGCGAATAATTCTAGTACACAGTATTTAATAATTATCTCTTAGAGAGCTGATCGATATCATCAACTCTTTAAAGTAAGTTAAACTTGCCAGTTGACAACAAACACACAGAAAGAGAGAGAGAAAAGATGATTCAACTGGGCTTCGAAGTAAGCGAATATAAGCAGTTATCGAACCTCAGGTTAAATTGTCATCATTGACATTGAGTAATTCACACAGTCTACTACTCATGACCACCCCTTGTCCTTCATAAGTTAATTGGAACTGTTTCAAACAGCAAAAAGAACCACCAAAATAGACTTTCATTCGATGAAAAATGGAATTTTAATAAAAAAAAGAAATTCAAAAACAATTTTAAATCGATCAAGAGTGACAAATTTGATCATTTTCTCTTCTCTGAACATAATAATCACCTTTTAAATGGTAAAATGAAAATGCATTAGCACTGAAAACAAGTTTAAATGAAAAGTAGAGGTAGAAAAGTCATGTTCTGTCAGCACAAATTAAAAGTTGATCGAGTCACGTTGAACATGTGGCACTCGTTTGAGTTTTGCACAGCATAAAAGAATCGACGAGAACAACAAAGTCGTCAGTCGTCAAGATGACTCTTCGAATGTGTCATCCTCACAATTATAAAGGTGTTTATGAGTATGACAGCGAACAGAATACTTTCAACGGTGCCATTAGTCGAATCATCAATGATCTCATTTACTTGTATCGAATTGGACTGAATAGAATTAGTTCTAATGCAACAGTACAAATTCATCCTAACCATGAAATTGGATCGTACAATCCATCGACCAAACAGTACGATGGATGCTTGGGAAGACTGCAAAAGAATCAATCTGACACTATTCTGATGCTCTTTGAGTATCCTTCTGTCACTGAAGATCTCATTGAAGGTCTTGTCGTGTATGATACCAAGTTGGTCATCGGTGGAATGTATGAAAAAGTTAACACCAACTCTGCTTTAGCTGCTCAAATATTAGATTCATTCGATTCATTTTCAACAGAACTTTGGATGCTGTGTCTGGTTACCATGGTTATATTCTACCTTTGCCTCAAAGTACAATCGACAACATTTGAAAGACGACGAAAAAAGTCACGCGTCAACAAGTATGACTTGTTCTACACATTCACTCATTGTTTGAGGATTCACCAAATGCCTGATGGAGGATTACTGAGGAAAATCATCTTCATCTTAGCTTCAATGTTCTCACTGATTGTCCTTCATTACTTCAGTTCATTTATCAAGACTCAATTGGTGGTGATTAAAGATCCGCTTGTGTACTTGACTTATCAAGATATCATCAACCGGAATGCAACTCCTCTCTTCATCAAAGGAATGGCTTATGATAAGTTCTTCAATCAACAATCTGCACCTGCTCTAAGAAACAAATTGTGGCAATTTGCAATCGATAACTACCTACATGATGACTTGTATGTTGAAATTGATCCAATAATGTTCATCCTGAGTGCACTGAAGATGCTGAATCGTCGTGGTGTCATGATCATGGAATCTGCTTTGATGCCAGTTGTTCCAGGATCTGGTTGTCCCATCAATTCACGATCGCCTGAAAAGTTTGCCCAAAGTATGGAACTTATGAGTCGACCTGATGATTTCAAAGTTATGCTTGATTCATTGAACTTTGAACCAGCGAAGAAAGAATGGATCATCAATTTCACTCAAAAAAATCCAATTCCATTCAAGGAGATGATTGATTTCAATTTTCATGTCGCAGAAGATCCTGATGAAATAAAATTTGCCCAAGGAATTGTTCTAAGTAGAATGACTGATCCATCGGTACAAAAGAATTTCATCTGGACAACTAGAAGAGTCATTGAAACAGGTTATGAAGTTTACTCGAGAAAACACGTTGAAGGTGCTGATCTGTTGGAAGGAATGCAATTGCTAGATGTTCTATTTGGCCCTCCGATGAACAGTCGGAAACAAAAAGTACGTGAATGCATGAGCAAGACAGTTATTAAGCCTCAAGTTAAATTGTCTTCATTGACATTGAGTAATTTACACAGTCTACTGTACACAGTGGCTTCGATTTATACAATTTTACTCTTGGTTCTGATGCTAGAACGATTACTTAAACGATGATGAAAGGTTGATCTTGATGAGTGCAGTTGATTGGTTTGTTCATTGTTATCTTTCGAAAGATTAATTATGATTGAGTAACAAACAAAACACTCAGTTGACATTGATTGATTTGAGAGACAAATCATTTGTTCGTTCGTATTTATTTCTCTGCTGTCTTTCGATTGAATCGATGGTTCGTCTCATCATTTTCATGTTGCATAATTTCAGCATCCTGGTGACATTTGTCGCTCTCACCCAAATCGATGATGTAGAATGACGCAAAGACAATGGCTGAAAAAATGATACATTTTGTTGTGCATCCGATTTAAATCATACATGATATCGAGGACGTTTAGTGAAATATTGTGGTTAATTAGAAGCTTATGTATCTGATGTAATGTGGGCCGCGAGTGAAGGATTTTCTCATTGTAATGCCTCTTTGGATAATGAGTTTTATCTTAAATGTATGGAAGATTCACAAGAAAAATTATTAAATGATTCAGTTGATAATTCAGCTGATAATTTAACAGAAAATTCAAGTGAAGATTCAAGAAATACTTCTACAGAAAGTTCAAGTGAGGATTCGAGAAAAAGTTCTACAGAAAGTTCAAGTGAAAATTCATCAAATCGTCATGAATTTCGATTGCTAAATATCATTGGTGGACTGTTAATATCAGTCATGATTGTTCTTGACAGTTTTAAGTATTGAATATATCAATCGTAATATTGTTGCAATCTCAAATAATTATTGCACATTATCAGGTTTCGTATGTCTATTTTTTTGATTATCTTGTTTAATTGACAATAGTGTCAAATATTCTATGAATTCTAATCTATCTGTTGATTATGAAATAAAAATAGTTTGATTTCAAACAATGTTCAAGCGTGTAATTTTCATTACATCTGTAGTTGTGAATGAGTTAAGTATTAAATAAAGTCTGAAAATATCTTTCAGAGAGCTGATCGATATGATCTCATTGTTGAAGTGAGTTAGACTTGCCAGTTGACAACAAACACACGGAAAGTGAAAGAGAAGTTGATTCAACTTGGGCGCAAGCAAAAAGTAAGCGAATATATTCTTTTGGTTCTAATGCTGGAACAATTACTGGCACGACGATAAAAAACTGATCTTGATGTGTGCAGTTGATTGGTTTGTTCATCTTTCGAAAGATTAATTATGATTTAGTAACAATCAAAACACTCAGTTGACGTTGATTGACAAATCATTGATTCATTCGTCTTCATGTCTCTGCTGTATTTTGATTGAATTGATCGCTCGTCTCATCATGCTCATGTTCCATGCTTGCTGTATCTTGGTGACATTTGTCACTGTATCCGAAGTCACTGGTGTTGAAGCGATCAATCGAAGAAGTTGCATGACTAAATTTAGGGAAGCATCCTACAACTGCGGAAACAATGAAGAGATTCTACAAAACAGAACAAAACCAACCAAAAGTGAACGTGAAGCTTTAGAATGTTGTGCATTCAAACATACTCATTCATGTTTGCAAACAAGTTTGAAAGAAGATTGTGATAAAATGACAATTCATATAGTAAATCTTAATATGAACAAAGCGGATAAACCTAAAGGATGTGAAGCTTACAAGAAAGATGAAGTTTTTATCGAATGTATGAAAAATGTAAGAGAAAGTTTAGAAGATTCAACAGGAAATTCCAACCAAATCACCGATTTGAAACCGATTGATGAAAAAACTTGTAATACTGAAAAGAAGAAAGCTCTTGATTACTGCAAAGAAAAGGCAGACTTAATTCACAAACAAACTGACACAAAGACAATGGCTGAAAAAAATGGTACATTTTGTTGTGCTTTCGATTTCAATCATACATGTTATCGAGGACGTTTGGCAAAGTATTGCGGTGAATTAGAAGCTTTTCTATCAGATGTAGAATGGTCTAAAGATAGAAAATTTCCTGATTGTAGAGCCTTCGTAGATAACGATTTTTATCTCAAATGTATGAAAGATTCAGAAGGAAAATTGTTAGATAATTCAAGTGAAAATCCAGCTGATAATTCAAGTGGAAATTCATCCCATCGTCATCACTCGTTGCCATTCATTATCATTGGACTGTTAATATCGGTAATGATTGTTCTTGAAAGTCCAAAGTATTGAAAATATCAACCGTAATATTTTGACACTTTCAAACTATCGTCTTCCTAATGCACCCTCTCTTTAATATTATCTCATGCAATTAAGGTAAAATTAAAACATCCTTTGAATTCTAATTCATTTTTTATTTGAAGAAATTGTCGATTATGCAATAAAATAGTTCCATTTCGATCGATAATGTTCAATTGTGTAATGTTCATTTACATCACTTAGTGTGAATTATACATCAAGTTTAAAATTATCTCTTAAAGCGCTGATCGATGTGATCTTACTTGTTAATGTGAGTTAGACTTGCCAGTTGACAACAAGCACACGGAATGTGAGAGAACAGTTGACTAAACTTGGCTGGAATCAAAAATCACTTTAATGCATTATCAGGACAGTGATCAAGAAAGTTGAATTGTCATCATTGACATTGAGTTATTCACACAATCTACTGTACACAGTGGTATCGATTCATACAATTTCGCTTTTGGTTCTAATGCTAGAACCATAACTGAAACGGCAGTGAAAGATTGATCTTGATGACTTGATTGGTTGGTTGATTTTTTTCATTCAATGGATTAAATATGATTGAGTAACAATCAGAACATTCCGTTGACATTGATTGACGAAAGATACAATTCGTTAATCTCTCTCCTGTCTTTTGATTGGGTTGATGGTTCGGTTCATGTTTCACACTTTCTGCATCCTGGTGACATTTGTCACTTTAACCCAAATCGATGGTGTAGAATCAACCAATATAAGAAATTGCATGACCGAAATTAAGAAAGCTGGTGAAAAGTGCGATGACCAGGCTAAAGATATACTGTCACGCAACAAATCGACAATTGAAGAAAAACCTCTCGAATGTTGTAGACAGAGAAATGTTCATTTTTGTTTGCTAAGACATATTGAAAAGCATTGCGATAAAACAATAGTTGTTATAGCAAATCATAAGAATGAACAAGAGAGAAAATCTTCTGATTGTCAAGCCTACGAAAATAATGAAATTTTTCTTGAATGTATGAAAAATTCAGGAGAAAGTTTAGGAGAAGATTCGAACCAAATCACCAATTTGAAACCGATTGATGAAAAAACTTGTAATACTGAAAAGAAGAAAGCTCTTGATTACTGCAAAGAAAAGGCAGACTTAATTCACAAACAAACTGACACAAAGACAATGGCTGAAAAAAATGGTACATTTTGTTGTGCATACGATTTCAATCATACATGTTATCGAAGACGTTTGGCAAAGTATTGCGGTGAATTAGAAGCTTTTGAATCAGATGTAACTTGGGCCATGAGTGAAGGATTTTCTCATTGTAATGCCTCTTTGGATAATGAGTTTTATCTTAAATGTATGAGAGATTCTGGAGGAAATTCATTAGATAATTCAATGGATAATTCAAGTGGAGATTCATCACATAGTGACTCTTGGTCACTCATTATCATTGGTGGAATATCAACATCAGTCCTGATCATCTGTGACATTTTAAAGTATTAGATGTATCAACCGTGATATTAATGCACTCTCAAACAATGGCCTTTCTCATGCCCACTTGTCTTCCTTATTATCTATTGCAATTGACTATGAATTTGAAAATCCTATGAATTCTAATTCATTTTTCATTCGGAGAAATTGTTTGCAATGCAATAAAATAGTTCCATTACGAACAGCGATGTTTTATCGAGTAATGTTCATTTACATCGGTTGATGTCAATGATGTATCAAGTTTCAAATTATCTCTAGGATAGCTGATCGATACGATCTTAGCTTGAGAATTCTGCCTCAATAATGTATATCACTTGTTCTACACATTTATCTATTCAATCAAGCCTTAAGTTAAATTATCATCATCGAAATTGAGTTATTCACAATGCCATCGAATGAACAGTGGGAAGCAAAAAGTACTTTCATGCATTAGCAGGACACAAGTCAGACCTCGAGTTAAATTGCCATCAATTATAATGAGTAATTTACACAGTTTACTGTAAACGGTGACTTCGATTCATACAATTTCGCTATTGGTTCTAATACTGGAACGACCACTGAAACGATGATGAAATTGATTGATTGATTGATCTTTCTGAGTGCAATTGATCGGTTGGTCCATAGTTATCTTTCAAAAGATTAATTATGATTTAGTAACAACCAAAACACTCACTTTTCATTGATTGACAAAAGAAACTGATCATTGATTCATTTGTGTTTATCTGTCTGATGTCTTTTGATTGAATTGATTATTCCTCTCATCATGTTCATGTTGCACACTTTCTGCATCCTGGTGACATTTGTCACTTTAACCGAAGTGACTGACGTAAAATCTATCAAAAGAAGAAACTGCAAAATTGATGAAACAATTAAGCTTCACTGCAAATATATGGCATTGCTCGAAACCAATAATTTCGAAGCATCGACATTAGATGAAGCAACTGCTCGAACATGTTGTGGATACGAAGTCGTTTATTCATGTTTACGAGGATTTGTGGTAAATCTCTGTGGCGAAGACGTAGCTATTTTTCAGGATCGATATAGGAAAACGACAGAAGAATATAAAAAATGTCAGGCTTACTTGAATAATAAATTGTTCGTTAGATGCATGAGATTTGCAGGACTACCAGTAGATGATTCAATATTATATCAAACTGAAGATTCAACAGAAAGTCCAAATGAAATTTCAACAGAAAATTCAGCAGAAGATCCAAGAAAATATTCAAGTAAAAATCCAAGAAAAAATTCATCACATCGTCATCACTCGTGGCCACTCATTATAATCGGTGAATTATCGATATCAGTGATGATTATTCTTGACATTTTAAAGTACTAAATATATCAACCGTGACATTGTTGCACTTTCAAACAATCGTCTTTCTCATGCTCACTTGTCTTCCTTATTATCTATTACAATTGACAATAAATTAAAACATTCTATGAATTCTAATTTATTTTTTATTCGAAGGAATTGTTGATTATGCAATAAAATAGTTTCATTTCGACCAATGATGTTCAATTGTGTAATGTTCATTTACATCACTTGGTGTGAATTATACATCAAGTTTAAAATTATCTCTTAAAGAGCTGATCGATGTGATCTTACTTGTTAATGTGAGTTAGACTTACCAGTTGACAACAAGCACACGGAATGTGAGAGAAAAGTTCTTACTCAAAACAGGTGTACATTGTTTCGCCACGAGAAGTAGGTTGGTCAGTGTGACGTTTTGAACATTCGATACAAACAGAACCAAGTGAAAGGATGTCCATCAAATTGTCAAGTCGTGGCAATGAATTCCATCCTTATCCTGGTCAACAGAGTAGTTCGAGGAGAAGCAAGATCAATCACTACTTGAACATTATGATTGTGTTTGTATGTATGATGTTTTGCATGATACAGTTGAGTTTGCTGTTGAGACGTTACTTCATCTATGAAACCATGAAGACTGGAGGACCTTATATTACCAACTACCAAGTTACTCCAAGTACAACTTTCTGCTTTGAAGAAAGACTAAATGACACAATGAACGAGACATCCATTTCATCAGCTTCACTCAACACATTGAACTGTGGAATACGTAACTTCACTTCAGGAATGATGGACAAGATTGATTGTGACAAATCATTTCAATTGGAGTCATTTGAACGAAACTCTTACACCTGTTTCACGATGTTGCCAAGAGATAAAAAGAGATTTATGGTCAATGAAGTGACAGTAATGATGAATTCGAGATCTCTTCTGTACGACATTACTTTGATTCCACCAGATAATCATTTTGTTCGGCTTCTTCCCATCATTCATTTCACTGAGAGACCTTATGATGAATTCAATTATGCTACAGATATTACTTTAGGTAGAAGATTGGATAAAAGACTTTCTGTCTACTTAAACTACGACATCGTTGAAGTTATTAAACTTTCAGCACCTTACGATACCAAGTGCATCCAAGGATCTAATTCTTTCAAAGAATCATGTAACAGTACACTTACTGTGACAAAGAATCAAGTTGAAAGAGATGACATCAATGAAGCAACTATTTATTTGCAAGTGAAAGTGGTTGATTCTCTTGTTCTCCGAGTCGAGTATACAGCAAAGTTTACTTTGTCTTCACTTGTATTGGAATGTTCAAGTGTCATCAGTTTGTGGCTTGGTCTTTCAATTCTATGGTTGATGGAAACATCAGTGTGTTCTTTGAAATTACGAAAGTCCAGAAGAGTCAAACCAATTGACAGGAAAAAGTCTCTGATGTACTTGGAAAGAGAGATCATCTCTCTAGCATCCAAAGCTAATGTCAAATTGTCACATGTTGCTGGTTCTGTAACATCCAATCATCGACAAGGTACCAGTTTACTATTTAAACTGTGTAAACTATTCATCTACAGTTTAGTAATAGCAGCTTGTTTAGCTCAACTCATCAGTATCTTCTCAGATTACTTCGAATACAAGACAAGGATGAACATTGATTTACAATTGAATACAGAATTTTCTTATCCAGATCTCTCATACTGTGTAAGTGTACCATTACTATTGAAATCAATTTCACTTGAATCTGAATTCAATCAAACCATCGAACAAAGATTAGAATCAACAGCAAGTAAACTTCATTACAAACTTAGTCAATTATTCGATTTGATTCCTCAATCCAATTCATCTGTCATCAAATGTCACATTCGTTCCAATATTAATGGACCACTTGATACTTTGACCAATTGTACTGAATACTTGAAGATCAGTAAGTTTTGGGAATCAGATAATTTATGTTACTTCTTTAAACCAATGATGTCAGGATTGATAACTGGTGAACAATTACGCAACAATAGTGATTATCCAGGTACACTTTACTCAGTTATTTTGAATGAAACAATTATCAGTCATAGTTTTCAACCTGTCATTTCATATGGAGTTCCACAAATTTCACGACTTCTTTCAAGTCGATTTGATCGTCAATTAACAAAAAGTAGCATGTCAATTTCATTCTTCGTTTACCAATACAATTTGTTACCTCTTCCTTATGATACTAAGTGTGTCAGTTCTAAAGAATATGATTCTTGTCATGATAAATGTCAGAACTTTTCACAAATCAATCGGTTAGATTACACAGAGTTACATAGTCAACCAAAAGATTTTTACATTGTTAACTTCATTGATATGCAAAATACTTCAGTTGTTGAATTTGTTGGTAGCATGGAAGATAAATGTAAATCAACTTGTCACATGGATTGTTCGGGTGATTTTACACAAACTTTCATCGTTGAAGAATCTGAATCAAATGAACTGTTAGAACTTTCACTCATGGTACCAAATAGTCCATCTTATCATTACAAAGCTTATGCTATTTATACTTTACTTTCATTCATTTATCAAGTTGCTTGTTGTTTATCCTTTTGGATTGGATTTTCATTTCTTAAACTTCGTTGGCTCAATCAATCGCTTAGATCACATTTAAAAACAACTCGACAAATGTTACATTCAATTGAAATTCTTCATCGTTTTGTATGTAGTTTACATAAAGTAATTATGACAAGATTTCAATTACAAACCATCAATTATCTGACTGCAGTTAGATTAGTACGATTGGACAAGAGGATTTTCTTGGTGACGATTTGTTTGTTAGGATCGATTTATCATTCAATTACAATTGCTAGTAATTACTTGGAGTATCCAACTGCAATGGAAACACATTTAGATTTTGAAAAGAACTTTGATAATTTCTACACTTCAATTTGTCTTACACTTGATCAACTTGAACTTAAAGAAGATTTCACCATCCGTGATGTATTCAATGCATCACCAAATGAAACAGACATCATCTTTGAATGCGGACATCGTGGATTTGGTTTTGACAATTCATCGTTACCATCATTAGTAAAGAAGCGATTGTTACCATTCATTACGTCAAGTGACAAATGTAATTCTATTTTCAAAATGAAAAAGTTGGTAACCAATGGTATGTTATGTTATTCAGTACATGTTGATTATACTCTTGATCGAGTTGAATTTGATGCCGTTAAACATTTAAACCTTCGTAGAGTTTACCAATTCCTCAGGTTACGAAATAACATTGCTAAGTACAATTTAACAATTACTGTAAATCAGAATGAACCTTCAATATCTTTGATGCTGGCTGACACTATTCCATCTACAAGTCAGTTACAATCACAATGGTTTCATATTGAATATCGACGATACTTTTTCAAATTACTTGCCAGTCCATACAATTTAGGAGTTTATACGGATTTTATTTGTCTTCTTTGTATGATGAAGTGTCTTGATCGAGAAACCAGAAAACAAGGAATATTTTCTCCTTTCGGTCGTCAGGCAAGTCCAATCGATATGAAACATCAACGAATCGAACAGACAATCAATCCAAATAGTCCAGAAAAGGAAAAATGCCGAACTTTATGTCAAATCAATTTTCAGGTACCTCTTGAAGAAGACAGCATGACGGAAACATTAGCTTTTGGTCCACACCTGGTGAAACACGAAATATCGGAAAATGGAACATCTAGCCTGTGGATGAAAACATCAAGTCACATGTCTTATCATACCAAGTTTACACCGATATTTCGAGTTCTTGATCTAGTTCTCAACTTGGGAGCTGTTTTTTCCATCTGGTTCGGTCTTTCTTCACTTGACATTGCTCATTGGTTATTTAGAAAAACTCGAAAATCACCCGATGACGTTTGGAATTCCATCAGCATCAAATTAAATGATACATCTCAGTTACTGACTGATGTCAAGTTGAAAAGAACAATGAGTGAATCAATTGATTAGAGCCATCACTTGATCATTCAAAGTATATTTCGTTTTACCTGTTATCATTGCACCTTTCACTGATCTCACATATCGCTCATCAGTTAGTAGAGTAGTCAATGGCACATTATGATCTGAATATAATCGAATGGATATGGAAATTAATCTTGATGATTGATGAATATAACTATAGATGAATATAAGGAATTTTTTTTTTGCTTCTTCACAGATGAAGGATAATTAAAACACTCATTAAGACTTGATGTCTCCTGTGTATCTATTTACTCTTGCGGCAAAATATTTCATCTTCATCAGATTGAGGACTTTTCTATGATTCACTGCCAAGTATGAGATTTCGATTTACTAATTAAACAATTATTGATCTCTTAAATCGTTCCGATTGATGAGGCGAAGAATGAGCTTCATAATAAAATGGCGGACGATCCAGTTGGTGAAGCCGGCGAGATGCATCTGTCCAACGGCAGCTCCGCCTTGACAAAGATTTGAATGAACCAATGAGAGTGAGACAGGGGAAGTCCAACCGACGCCATTGAACCTTCGTTCCAGATACAATTGAAGCTTGAAAAGGATTTTCTTTTGACTTGAACTACGACATTGTTAAAGTAATTAACTGCAACTCACCAAACGAAATGAATCTAAGAACATAAATCAGTCGATTTCTCGATTGGTTCTTGATCACGAAAGATTGGAACATCCAATCAGACTTGATATGTCCTGTGCATTGATTTACTCTTGCGGTTGATTGTTTTATCTATTCACAGGTTGAAATGAAAGTTTCTTACAACGAGATTTGTTAAGAGTGGCCAGTGTGAGCCATTTTCTAATGATATCAAGTTTACACTTGATGTTGTTAATCATGTCACTAGGTGATTGATCTGTGTTTCTCAGCATCCATCGAGCCAGATCTAAGGATGAAATACCGAACCAAATGGCAAACACTGCTCCCAAGTTGATAATCAAGTCAAGAAGTCTAAATTTAGGAAAAAATTGAGTGTAAAAAGCCATGTAAACAGATGTCTGCAATAGAAGTCGACTTGTTCCATTGGAAGAAGTAGACAGATCTTCATCAAATGGACCATAAACTATGGTATCAGTTAAACTGCTCTCGGTTGAATCGACATGAGGACTGATGTCACATTTATTTAAACAAGTAACTCTCACTTTATTTTTAGGGTTCATCGAATCTTCAGGTTTTTGATGCATCAAATCAATTGGACTCATTTGACGACCGTAAGGTGAGAAGCATCCATGTTTTCGTGTTTCCATGTCAATACAATTCAAGACACACATGTGACGATTGTAATCATTGTACAATCCTAAATAGTAAGGTTTAGGAAGTAGATGAACAAAGTACCTTCGATATTCAACGATGAACCATTTGGACTGTTGAGCATCGGTTGGACTCATTCCACTGGACATGGTGAGATCAGACAATGGTTCACCTTGTGAAATAGACACAGTCAAATCATACTTTGCAATGATATTACCAAGAACAATGTATGCATATGCACGTGGATCATTCAGATGTTTGCGTTGATCGAATTCTACCTGATCGATGGTGTAATTGGCATTTATCATGTAACATAACATACCAAAAGTAATCAACTTTCTTACTCTGAAGATTGAATTACACTTCTTGGCTGAATTAATACGAGGTAAGAGACGTTTCTTCACCATCGATGATAAACTAGAGTCATAATCGAATCCAAGTCCTCGATGACCACATTCTGTGATGATGTCAGTTACATTAGGTGATAGATCAAAGATATTACGAATGGTAAAGTTGTTGGGTAATTGCAATTGATTAATTGTCAGACAAACAGTAGTGTAGAGATTGTCGAAATCACTCTCTAGATCGATGTAAGTTTCCATAATTGTCGGATACTCAGTGTACTGAGAGATATTTAGACCTAAATGTAAGATCGATCCAACTGTGCAAATAGTCATTACAATCATCTTCTTATTGATCTTCGGACATTTGATCTTTGACAAACAGTTGCAATTGAAAGTCTTGGATTGAAATTTGTTGCCGATCAAACTATACAATCGATTAACTGAACTAAGTAGATTTCGTATCGAATTCATTCGATTGTGACCTTTGGGTTTGAGTAAATCACTTAAAATTTGTAACTTGACAAATGAAAAACCAATCCAAAATGATAAACAACATGCAATTTGATAAGCGTAAGAGACAAAAGTGTACTTGGCATAAGTATCATAATGATAAAATGGTGTACAAGGAGCTGTGACATCGAGTTCTAAGTGTTCTGTTGATTTATATTCACCAGTGACGAAAGTTTGTGTCATGTTATCAATACAAATAGCTGCACAAGTACACTTTTCAGTGACATTGGTTAAATAATCAGCTATTGAATCATTCTTCAAGTCGATGAAATTCAAAATATATTGATCACTTGGTTTATCATGAAGTTGTGAGTAATCAAGTGAATTAATTTGATCTAATGTACGACATTTGTACCAACATTGAAAGAACATTTGTTCAGATAAACATTTAGTATCGTAAGGTGCTGGTAATTCTTCATATGAATAAGCTGAAAATGATAATGAAATGATAGATTTAGATTGTAAACGATCATATTGACTTGATAAAAGTCGAGAAGTTGTTGGAATACCAAATGAAATAATTGGTTGAAATTGATCAACAGCAGCAAGTGTTTCATTTAGAATGATGGTGTAAATTGTTCCAGGATGATCATTGTAACTACGAAGTCTGTCTGATGTTACTTTAATAAAGTCTTTTGGTTGAAATGCATAACACATATTATTAGAATTCCAAAAGTTAATTGGATTGAAGTATTCAGAACATTTATCTGAAATTTCAAGTGAATCATCAAAAGTTGATCGAATACGACATCGATCAATTGAAGTGTTGACAGATGGAACCATATCGAATAATTGAGTTAAAGTGTAATGTAAACTTTGAGATATTTTTTCCATTCTTTGTTCAATCGATTCATTTGCATCTTCTGATGGCAATGAAATTGTTGATTTAAGTAAATTAGGTAAATATACACAAAATGATAACCATGGATATGTAAATTCATAGTTCATTTGAAGTGTTATACTTATTTTTGTTGGATATTTAAAGTAATCTGATGAAATTGTCATCAGTTGATACACACATGCTGTTAGAACTATTGCATAGAGAAGAACTTTTGAAATTTTTGAAATTAATAACTTATGAAGAGTTAAAAATTTAATCGATTTATATGAAGAAGATAAATTTACACGAGCGGTAAATGTAAGAATTATCAATTCGGTTCGTAATTCAAGAATTTTCTTCCATTTAACTTGATCATTTCTTAACTGAGAATTTTTGGTAAACTTGAAGAGAGAAAAAAATACTTCCATCAATCCAAATGCAGATAAACTTAACCAAAGACCTAGAACACTTGCTAGTTCTAAGATGAAATAACTTAATAAGTACTTTGCTGAGTATTCGAATTTTACAACTTGAGAATCGATGACATAAACATTGATCATTATTTTATCTTCTTTACCTCTCATCTTGACAATACGACTGAGTGTTATTGTCATGTTACCTTTGCATGAATTCGACATTGAAGTACTTTCTTCTACACACATTGTTTCATAAGGTGGAGGAAGTTTAGTCATTTCAATTAGATCATATGTAAGATGAATGACTTGGTTGTTGTTCGATCTTCTCTCGAAATGAACAAAACTGGCGTAAATGAACTCATCATCTGGTTTTCTGGTAAAATGAACAATTGGCATGACTTGATTTACTTGATCATTGGACAAAGTTAAAACTAAACTGTATAAAAGTGACCTCAAATCCATGATGGCAAGTAATCGAACGATGGGAAAGTAAACAATGGAACGAGGAAGTATTGTATGACATTTGTAGAACAATCGATCGAATGAATTTATATGAAAGAACACTTCACAATCTCCATCAACAACATGACCACTGGTGAAGTTACGAATTCGACAATCTGAAATATTCATGATATTTGTTGACGATACATTAGTTGAACTTTGTGCATCTTCCATGAAACATAATGTTGTTCTTGGAAGTTCTTGAAATGTTGGATAGTATGGTCCACCAGATATTTCTGTTTTATATGAAAAGTAACGATGAAAAACTGAATAACTGATATGAATGTAACACAAAAGTGAACATAAAATGATGATGAAAATTTTAAGCAAATGATGCTTTTCAGAATTCTTCATCTTGTTATTTCACTTTGAGTGATGCTTTGAATGTCGCTTGACCCACTACTGATAGAAGTTCTGACAAAGTTCTTGTTGTCTCGCATGATGTCGTGCAATTTAATAACATCGATTGGTATGATGAAAGATACTTCTTTTGTCATTTTAAATTGCTTTTCCAAACTTGTGAATAGAAAAATGTTCGATTGAATGTAATGTGTCTTGTGCAATAGAACATGATGATTGTAACGCTATGACGAAAATTAATAAATGGAAAATGAAGTGAAAACTTTTTACTTTCTGTTAGAAAAGTATTGATTATAAATTCACAAGTTTTACCAAGTATCTCAACCATTGAATTTATAATCAAATATTGTTAATTTCTGATGAGTGAATTTAATTGTCACGAGCTGATAAAGTTTGCAAACATTCGTGTTGTTTCATCTGAGGAATGCGTTAAGTGACTCATTACTGATGAAAGTTTTGCCAAAGTTGTTGTTGATGAATCTTTTCAATTGATCGATTGATGCCGAGTGAATTAAATTGTCACGAGCTGTATTTGCTAAATGTCTTCTGGAAAGTTCTCTCATATTGTAAGGACAAATCAATTTGCTGTTGAAATCAGGTTAGTGATCAAATCCTTTCATTTAACACTTTAAATCGATAAATTAACTTTTAAATCAATTTGTATGATTAAAAATACTGATTGTGTTTGTCTGGACTTTTAATGTGCAAACAATTAAATCAGTTAAATTCATCTTTGTCTTAAAATCAGATTTATCGTGTCATCAAGAATATTCTGATCTTGTCACCATGGTTCTCATGCTTCGAATTCTCTTCATCCTGGTGACATTATTCACATTGACTCGAGGACTGAATTTGGAAAATTGGGATAAATTTGTTTTAGATATTTTTAAAAATGCTGATGGATGTGATAAAGATGCAGAAAAAAATGCAAAAGTTGAATGTAAAAAGTATATTGAAGAAAAAGCAAGAGCCACTGAAACATTTTTCACAGTATCTGAATGTTGTAAACAAAGATCTCTTCATAGATGTTTGAACAGTCACATAGACAAGAATTGTAAAAGTCCTCCAGCTGAACTTGTTAATTCGACCAAAAAGCAAGTTCTTGACCTTTTCAAATCAGAACAACATTGTAAAGATTATTTTTATGATGGATTTTCTTTCAAATGTTTCTTATTTGACTATTGGATTTGGTTAGCTGTTGGTGCAGTCATTTTGTTGATAATTTGTTGTTGCCTTGGCTGTTGAAATCAACATTTTTAAATTATCAAACAAATCAAACAATAATAACTTTTTTTATTCGGATAAACAACTTTATAGTTATTAAACAAGTTAAAGTGTAATTTTAGTTGTTATTTTTATTCTTTACCTCTTTCACAAGAACGTTCTAGTCGAGTCGATGTTTGTCATCTTGATAATGCATCTATTAAAGTAAATTGCTTCTGGATAAATTGCAGTGCTATTTTCTCATCGAACTCACAACAAAACCATTGATCGAGTTCTGCATGACAAGTATTGTTTTTGTAAACTGTGGCCATCGCACCGATGCATTAAAGAACAAGTCACGAGTTTACCACAGAACAAAAACAACGACAACAACAGTTATTATGTCGAGTGGCTTTTTACGTGAAAACAAGTGACAAGAAAATAACAAAACACCACAATGAATGGTGTCAAATGGACTGTTAAAAATATCTTGACTTTGTTCATCCTTTTTTCATGTACAATTGGTTGTATCATACATCTTCGTCCTTTGTTCATTCGATACTTTTCTTATGAAACATTTAAACAAGGTGGACCATACGTGTTAATTCGACAAGAAGTACCTAGAACAACATTTTGTTTTGAAAAAACTTTACAAAACAACATCAACAATACTACTGATGCTTCTACAATCATTTCAAGTTGTCAGGTGCGAAATTTCACATCAGGTTTAATAGAACAAATCGATTGTCATCAATTCTTCACAGTGTCATCATTCGACAGAATCTTCTACAATTGTTACACTGTTGAACCAAGAGACATAATTGAATTTGAAACGATTCAACTGATGACCAACATGTACTCACGAGCAGTTCTCTACAAATTCATTCTAAACAATCATCATGATAACAAGTTGACTCGTGTTTTGCCAATTGTTCATGTGAAGGAAAAACCATTCGATGAATTCAACTATGCCAATGCAATCAACCTTGGTGATGAACTAAACAAAGTGTACTCTTTTCGTCTTACATGTGACTTGTTTGAAGTGACCAAGTTACCTGCTCCTTACAACACCAGGTGTGTTCAAGGTTCTAACTCATTCACCAATTCATGTAACACCAATATGACCATCACCAATAATGAAATTGTATGGACAAGTGATGGACAATTACAATTACACTTTGAAATTGAAGCCATTCAATCACTTGCTCTTCGTGTTGAATATTCAGCTTCACTTTCAATCAATTCATTCCTACTCGAATCATCCAGCATCATCAGTCTTTGGTTAAGTCTTTCAGTTCTGTTGATGTTGAAAAAATCATCAAAATTATTCAGTGTGAAAAGTTCTATCAACCGAAAACAAGCTCAAGCATCATTACGAAACTTACAAACACAAATAAATACTCTAGCATTAACAACACGAATAACTTTATCCAATGTATCATCAGCAGCAAAGCATTTTCATACCAAACATAAACATTACTTATTCATGTTGTCCAAATTTATCATCTATTGTTTCATTTTCATCGCATGTTTAATTCAATTGATAAATATTTCAATTGAATACTTTGAATACAAGACAAGAATTAGCATTGATGTTCAACTGAATGTACATTTTCCTAATCCATCATTATCATATTGCATGTATTTACCATTTGTCATCAAAAGTATCAATTTAGATTCAGAACTCGACGATTCAATCGATCGAACAATGGAAAAAATCGCTCAAGGTTTACATTATAAACTGAGTGAATTATTTAATTTAATTCCATCAGTCAATTCATCTGTTCATCGATGTCGAATTCGAAATAACATTCATGGATCACTTGTAATTACCACAAATTGTTCTGATTACTTTACCATTAGAAAATTTTGGCATTCTGACAGTATGTGTTATTTTATTGAACCAAAAAAATTTCAACTCATCACCGGTGAAGATGTTCGAAATAACAGTAATCATCCAGGTAAATTGTATTCAATTATATTTGATAAACAAATTGCTCATGTTTCACGATTTCAACCAATTATTTCATACGGTTTACCAGCAACTTCGAGACTTCTTTCACGTCGACATGATCGTCAATTCAATCACAGTACAATATCAACATCATTTACAACATGTTTCTATGAAAAATTAAAAGCACCTTATGATACAAACTGTGCTGATGATGTTGGATTTAAACTTTGTTGGTTGAAATGTCAAAATCAACTGAAAATTGATAAACTCGATAATTCACAGTTATACGATGAACCAATGGACAAGTACATTGTTAACTTCATCGATATGAAAAATGAATCAATCGTCAATAATTTAGAAAAAATTGATGAACAGTGTCGAAAACAATGTCCAAGTCGATGTAAGGGTAACTTCACTCAAACATTTCTATCGGATGAACATGAATCGATAGAACTTTTAGATCTCGTTGTTACTGTTCCGAATTCGCCAAATTATCAATTTAAAGCACATCCAATTTATTCACCAGCATCATTTGCATATCAAATTGCTTGCTGTTTATCCTTCTGGATTGGTTTCAGCTTTATCAAAGTACATCTTTTGTTAACACTATTTAGAACTAATAATAAAAAAAAATCTTTAAATCGTCTTGCACGAAAGATCAATCATTCAATCAAACGATTACAACAAATCATCATTTGGAAATTCAAACTGAAAAGTGTCGCTTACAGTACATCAATCAAATTCAACTCTTCAATGATCAACAAGAAAATAATCGTCGTGACAATTTGTCTCCTTGGATCAATTTATCATGCTGTTAGAACAACCAACCAGTACTTTATGTATCGAACTGTCATGAGTACTCGAATGGAATTTGATAAAAATTTTAATAACTTTCATACTGGAATTTGTTTAACACTCGATCAGTTAAATCTTCCACACAATTTTACCATCAATGATGTACTTTCACATGGACCAAATGAAAATGAAATCATGTTAGAATGTGGTCATCGAGGATTAGGTCTTGATGATATTAATTTACCAGCGATTGTGAAAAAACGTCTTTTATCTTACATCACTTCAACAAAAGTTTGCAATTCTCTCTTCAAAGTAACCAAATTAGTTACTCATGGTATGTTATGTTTCGTCATCAATACAAATTACACAACTGATCAAGTTGAATTCGATGAAAGAAAACATTTCAACAATCCAAGAGTCTATGAATATTTCACTCTGTCCAACAAATTAGCCAAGTACAATCTTTCAGTGACAGTTTCAGAAGATGAACCAATTATTCCCTTGACAATGGGTGCAAGTTTATCATCAACTCATGTTGGACATTCGAAATGGTATCAAATATCGTATCGAAGGTATTTCTTCGATTTACTTCCACGACCTTATGATTTAAATAGTTATTCTAGTTTGATCAATCTTAAATGTATCATTGACTGTATTGATGGCGAGACAAGGAAAAATGGATTTTTCTCTCCTCTTGGTCGCCAATTCGATTCTGTTAATTTGAAACATCAACCAATTGAACAAACTATGGATTCAAATAGTCGTGAAAGAAAAATTTGTCGTCGAAAATGTTTAACCAACGCTTTGGAAATTCCAGAAACAAATAGTTTGACAGAAACTATCGCATATGGACCTTTAAATGATGAGCATCTTAAGTCTGACAGCGGAAATTGTGGTCTTTGGATCAGAACATCTACATCTTTGATCTATCAGACAGTTTTCAGTCCAGAAATGCGACTTCTTGATTTGATATTAAATCTTGGAACAATATTTTCAATTTGGTTTGGCCTTTCTTCACTCGATATTGCACGCTGGTTGTTCAGAGACACTCCTCAAACCATCGAGTATCATTTGAATGACATCAATTATCGAGTTGTCAGGACTAAAAGAATGGTTGCAAAAGCTAAAGACAAATTTACATTACACTAATCTTACTATTGATGAATTAAAAATGATTAATGATGATAATTCCTTAACAAATTTATTCAATAAAGAATTTAAGATACAATTGACCGTCGATTTCCTCGACTAGGGATGTTCCCACTCGAACAAAAATATCTTCACGAGTATGAAACCGATTAAATGGATCGGTTCTGTCGGCTGAATAATCAACCCTTAAACTTTCCAAATTTGTCGGTTGATTTTTAAGTATAACTTTACGTACATGATACATAACAACATCAGGATCTTGATCATCAGTGCTAGAACCTTCGATATGATTGGCGTAAAAGAGTCCATTTCGTTTGTCATAAGTAATTGATTTGAACCTGTCATCGATCGACAAAGTAATTTCACTCGGTGCATGAATGTGAGCATATTTCAGTTCAGGAAAGTAAGAAAGATCAATATCAATATCTTGTCGATCACTTTCTTTGTGAGAATCATGATCATCGTGAACAAGTTCTAATCTTGTGAGCTGACTCAAAGCAGGTGAGTTGATGATGCTCATTATTCTTGTCTTCGTTACTTCTTCATGGAAAATGATCGATAATTCTCGTAATCTAGGAATACTCAATGAAAATGCATCGATAAGTGAATTGAGTGTTAAACGTAGATCTTTAAGACGTAATTCTTTGTTCAAAATAAATTCGATTTCAGCGTTCGTTATAAGTGTAAAGTGTCTCAAATTTTGAGGTAATTTGATTTGTAAAGTTTCATCTGGACTTGCATTGATATCGTGAAATTGAAGTATCTTTAAGTTGGGCAATCTGTACAACTGCTTGAATATTGGTACCATGTAAGCATTCTTCACCTTCTTGCAGGAAAAATCAATCAAGTTGGACATTTTGAGTCTGGGAAATTCATCATCTCTGTCTTTGACCGTAGCGTGTGATATTTTTAATGACCTGAGTTCGGAAGAATCTTCTTGAACCAAGACTAGAGTAATGGATGATATTTTTGGTCCTCGAAATGAAAATCCATATAAATTGTCTTTAATTGAATATTCAAATGGTTGTAACTTTCGAGGTTCATCAGAAGAATCAAATATTGCCACGTCAAAAGTTGATAAATTCATACGTTTGATGTCAAACAAATGATCATGAGAATATTCTGAAGTGAAACAAAATGATTTCATAAATCTCAGCCCAACAAATGGAATTGGAATACGATTATCTTCAAAACCACACCTTGAATCATGTTTACATGGACTCCATTGTTGAAAAGAAGAAACTTGCTCTTCACGAAAAATTTGAGGACAAAATGGAATGACATCGTCTGATTCAAAAGCTCTTAATTTAGGAAACATACTGGTAATCGATGCAAGATCAATCGATTTAAATGAGATTTTTTCTTGAGGAGTAGCGATTAAACCTTTTATTCCAAAATAGATAAGTGATGGACCCAATTGAACCAAATGTTCCCATTTGATTGAATGGTTAGGTGCATAAAGACATCTAATATTGCTGCATACTTGACAAACATAAGACATAAGATCGTGAAATGTTTCAGCTGACACATGACACCCGTATTTAGACTTTCCACCATTAGTGACATCGTAAATTGCAGAGTACCTATCAGAAGAGTTAATTTCTAAGGAATTCAATTTTTCATCCAACCATCGGTCCACAGTTTCCCTAGATTGTGGCTGCTTTTTACGTAAATTGATTATTTCAGCCAATGACAATCGTCTAATCTCTTGTCTCCAAAGTTCTTGAATTGATTGTTCGCTTATGTCTCTTCTTAGAGACATGCCGAATGTCGTTATTTACCCAGGTCTCTTCTTTGTAGGATAAGTTGTAAACGAGACAAAAGATTTGGTTGCTCGTGCACAACATGATTGAATATTATAACTTATTGCTTTAATTAAGCAACAATCATTTTCTTACACCCAATATAATTGAATTCTAGTCAATTCTCAAGGTTTTATTGAATAGACCGCATGGCGACTCGATTAAACAGGAAATACCTTCAATACAGTCTAATGGAGCCACCGACGTCACAGGAAAACCCTGCGCATGAGTTGACCATTAGTCTCGTCTGATGAAAAATTGCAGACAATCGTCATTTGATCGAATTATTAATCGAAAACGTACCTGTGGTGATGCCATAATTTTATTTTCGAAAACATGTCTCAATTCAAATTCACCAATCAATCATTTCATGGTGACATGAGTATTCGTAATTGTCGCCGTTTCAATCCCTTGGCCATGTGTTTTCCACCACCATTCGACGACTTGAATCTTGTCTCATCAAATTGCTTCGCTAAAGTCATCTCTTCTGTAAATATTCAAAATGGAAAGGTCAAAATGTATCACATTTAAACTTTTCAGTATAATTATAATTGTCTTATGTGCTTCTCTTTGTATCTGTCAACTGTGGCCCATGTTCAAGCGCTACTTTTCCTACCAAACGATAAAAGTTGGAGGACCTTACATTGCTACACATCAAAAGGTTCCACGTACAACACTGTGTTTCGAACGAAATTCACTATACATCACCAATACAACGTTGACACTCAAAGCATCAGATATCATTTCAAGCTGTCGGACTCGAAACTTCACAACAGGATTGATTGACTCAGTCAACTGTGATGTGTTTTTTCAAGTGCTCTCATTCAACCATATTTCTTACAGATGTTTCACTTTAACACCAAGCAACATGAATGATTTTCCCACCATCAAAGTTATCCCCATCATGGTTTCCAAGTTTCTACTCTACCATTTGACTTTACTAAATCATGGAAATCACGGTAGAGTTGTAGTTATTGTGCATTACAAAAAATGGCCTCTCAATGAATTCCTTTATGCCAAGGATATTGATTTAACCTGTCAACCGGATGAACAGCTCTTGATTCAACTCACCTATGATATCCTTTCAGTCATCAGACTTCCCAAGCCTTATGACACCAAGTGTATCAAAAATTCCAAGTTCTTCAATCAGTCTTGTAATGCTCTGTTCACAATAACCAACAATTATGCCTTTCGAAGAAATAGCACCAGACCAACCATTGATTTCTTTATTCAGCTAATCAAATCACTTGTTCTACGAATCGAATATACTGTCATGTTCAGAACAGATTCTTTCATATTGGAATGTTCTAGTGTCATCAGTCTATGGTTAGGTGTGTCTATTCTGTGGATGATGAACACATCATTGAAAATGTTCAAGATCAAACTTGCCAACACCAGTGTTACAGCTCAGCGAAAAAGACTATTGTTTAAATTGAGAAGGCAAATAATCGCTTTGGCCTTTACAGCTCAAATCAGTTTATGGCACTTTGCAAATTCTATGAGATCTCGATCGCAAAACAATCAACATTTTCCAATCAAACCTACAAAAATTATCGTGTATACTTTTGTCCTGATTGTTTGTTCATCTCAACTGTACAGTATTTCATCTGATTATTTCAAATACAAGATACGAATGAACATCAATTTCAAAATTAACCCTAAATTTTCTTACCCTTCGCTTTCATACTGTGCTCGTATACCTTATTTGACAAAAACTATTTCACTTGAGTCTGAATTGAATGGATCAATGGACGAGCAAATGGAAAGACTCGCCCATAGCCTTCACTATCCTCTTGACCAATTGCTCGATATGATTCCTCCAGTTGATGTGGCAATTGATCGATGTCGCATTCGCAAAAATTCCAATGGACCGCTATTTACATCATTAAACTGCACTGAGCATTTCATCATAACCAAATTTTGGCACTCTGACAGCTTGTGCTATCTTTTTCAACCCAAGAAGTTCGAAATCATGACCGTTCAGAACCTTCAAGAGAACGTTGACCATCCTGGACTACTTTATTCAATTGTTGTAAACAAAAAAGTTGCTCATACTCAACGCTATCAAAGCATCATCTCTTATGGTTGGCCATCAACTTCTCGATTCTTTTCTCGAATTCGTGATCGGCAGTTAGATGCAAGCATCGTCACTTCATCCTTCGCTTCTTCTTTCTTCGAGTTCTTACCTGCACCTTACATTACCAAATGTTTGATCTCACCTACTAATTTTTGTAGGATCAAATGTCAAGATTTGTCCAAAATAGATCGCTTAGCTTATTCAGGAATACATGGCAAACCAATGAAGAAATACATTCTTAATTATATTGACATGAAAAACTCTTCAATTGCTAATTATGTTCAAAGTGTCGATACAGAATGTGGCGAAGTATGTCGACCCATTTGCAAGGGCAACTTCACTCAAACTGTTTGGCTTGATGAACGTAAATCGAATGAAACCTTGGAAATTTCTGTTAAAGCTCCAGATTCACCTTTCATTTACTTTGGAACTTATCCGGTGTATACAATGGCTTCATTTGTTTATCAAATCGCTTGTTGCTTGTCCTTCTGGATTGGTTTTTCATTTGTCAAATTACGCTCAGTGTACCAATTGATCAAACCTGATACTCAAACTCGTTCATTGATGCTTTCGGTTCAACAATTTCATCGACTGGTTCGAAGGATACAAGCAATTATTCTTTTCAAGTTCAACCTCAACGTCAAGCGATACTCTCTTTTCTTTCAGAATAGAATAGACATCAACAGTAGAATTATCTTCATCATCATCAGTATGATAGGATCGATCTATCATTCATCTATTATTGCTCGTCGATACTTTGAATATCCTACTGTCATGGAAACACGACTTGAACTAGATAGAGACCGAAGCAATTTCTACACAACTGTTTGCATGACAATTGACCAACTTAACTTGCCTTCGAATTTCAGAGTAAGCGATGTACTCTTCAACTCACCCAAAGGAGAAGACATCATCCTTGAGTGTGGTCATCGAGGAATCGGATCTGATGAGTCTGTTTACCTTCCATCAGTAACAAAAAAGCGATTGCTAACATTCATTGACTCACCAAGTAAATGTAACTCTCTGTTTAATGTGACAAAATTAGTCACCAATGGAATGTTATGTTACTTGATCAATGCCAATTTCACGTTGGATCAAGTCGAGTTTGACTTGCGGAAACATCTAAATTTTCCACGTGTTTACCAATTCTTCACCTTTCGAAATAATCTAGCCAAGTACAATTTGACACTTGTCGTTTCTCATGAAAAACCTCTTGTTTCAGTGGTACTTGCAGCCAATATTCCATCAACCAACATGTTAAATTCTTATTGGTTCGAAATCGAATATCGACAATATTTCTTTAGACTGCCTCCCAGTCCATACAATATGGGTGTTTATGAAGAATTTCTTAGAACTCTCTGCTTAACACGCTGCTTTGACGTTGAAGCAAGAAAAAAAGGATTCTTTTCTCCTCTTGGGTTCGAATATCATCCAATCAACTTGCCACATCAAACTGTACAACAAACAATCCATCAACAAGATAAACACAACATCACTTGTCAAAAACGATGTCGAATACACAATGCTGATATTTTTCTCAGAGATAATAGTGCAACTGAAACAAT
This sequence comes from Hemileia vastatrix, assembly GCA_030280995.1. Lineage (NCBI taxonomy): Eukaryota > Fungi > Basidiomycota > Pucciniomycetes > Pucciniales > Zaghouaniaceae > Hemileia > Hemileia vastatrix. Next base: position 103,299 of record JASXTE010000123.1, read on the forward strand.
CGCTTTCGGTCCATTTAAAGATGAACATCGAAAAGCTGAGCATGGAACATGTGGCATTTGGATAACAACTTCATATTATTTGGTTAACTTCATTGAACTTTCACCTGAATTAAGATTTCTCGATCTTCTTTTAAATTTAGCCGCAGTTTTCTCCATTTGGTTCGGCTTGTCTTCACTTAATGCTACCCGATGGTTGTTCAAGGACACTGATCAATCAATTGACGAGTTGTTGGATTCAATCAATCGACAACTCAGAACTACCACTAACTTGTTGGCTAAAGTTCGACCTAATCCTTGAACGAACATCATTCGAATTGGCTCAAATTAAACTCACTAGTCGTTAAAGTGTAACTAGTAAACAACCATAATGGTTGATGTGTGACCAATAAAAGCTTAAGTGTTCACACGTGTACACCATTAGTCACCTTACTCTTCGTCCCATTATTAACTCGTGAGTTGTCTAACGACCATTAATGAATCATATTTTTGCCATTTCAATACATTTGCATCTAAACATATGCAGGGAATCTCACACATTTACCTTGGTTGATCGATTTTTTTATTGCTCATTTGTTGACCACTAAAAGCTCACGTGTTCACACGTATGCACCATTAGTCGTCGATAATTGCAGAATTGATGGGCTGATTGGTATTTAATGACAAACTTAACTACTTGTATTGTTCATTGTTGAACTGGCTTCAGAAGAAGTATGAGTTGTGATCTGTGCCGTTTTTACAAGATCTTTGTATCCATTTCATGCACAGTTCTGTGCGCTTTTCATCTTAACCCCTTGTTGAATCGATACTTTACCTATCAAACATGTAAAATGGGTGGACCTTATTTGCCTGTTCATCAAGAAGTTCCTCGAACTACTCTTTGCTTTGCAAAGAACAACATCACTAGAACATCGTCTACAACTGATGCATCGGCAATCATCTCGAACTGTTTGGCACGGAACTTCACTTCTGGAAGAGTCCAAGATATCCACTGTGATTCATTTTTCCAAGTTGAATCATTCAATTACACATTGTATCGATGTCACACTCTTTCATCACGGAACAGTGTCGAGTTTCTCATCTCCAAATTGAATGCCATCATGGACTCGAGATCTCTCCTGTACAAAATGACTCTCAATGCACCCAAAGATAATCTTACTGCTGTTGTACCAATTGTCCATTCTGAAAGTCGACCTGATTATGAATTTACTTATGCTCGAGCAATCGATTTGGAAGACCAGTCAAATAAGAGACATTTAACAGCCAAATTGACCTATGATGTTATGGAATTTAGAAAGCTCCCTGCACCTTATGGACACGATGTGTCTCGACAAGGCTGAAGATTTCGAATACTACTGCAAGATCAATCTGACCATAACAAACAGACAGATCACACGGTACAACAGTACAAGAAAAATTGTCGATATCGCAGTCAATGTGGGCAAATCACTAATAATCAGAGTCGAGTACGGTGCAATGTTCACAATCGATGACTTTATTTTAGAATGTTCAAGTGTCATCAGTATTTGGTTAGCACTTTCAGTTTTCTCGGTCATTAAAAGAGTAACAGAGATTTCCAGTATGAAGATTTCAACCATATTGTCCATTCCACCCAATAGGAAAAAACAATTACTTGAAATACGCAAAGAATTAGTTTCTCTCGCTTTTGATGCTGGCATAAGTTTGCTACAAGCTGTTCGAACTATAAAACCTGAACCTGTCGCTCGACGTAAAAACATTCTCGTGAAAAGTCAAATTGTCATGTATTCTGCAATTTTACTTGCCTGTTTGTATCAACTGGTCGAAGTGTCAGTCGATTACTTCAAGTACTCAACACGAATGAACATTGATGTTCGAGTGAACTTTGCTTTTCCTTATCCATCATTTTCCTACTGCATCGATTTAACACATTATCTGGGAATATCATCAGCTATAACGAAGAATGAAACAGCCATTGAGAGAATAGAACGTACAGTTCGTCAGTTGAACTACACACTAACCGAGTTATACGAGATGACTCCTCCAGTCGATTCAGCAATCGATCGATGTCGAATTCGTCCAACTGTTGATGGACCACTCATCACAACAAACAACTGCACTGATCATTTCAGAATAGTTAAATATTGGCAATCTAATTCCATTTGTTACCTTTATGGAACCAAAGAATTACCAATGGACAAAAGCAAGTGAATCTCGTAGCAATTCTGATCATCCTGGAATTCTTTACTCAATTATTCCCAACAAGAAGATCGCTCAAATGAAATTGTTTCAACCAGTTATTTCTTATGATCTGCCTTATGTTTCTCGAATTTTTTCAGATCGATACACTCGTCAATTGAACAGAAGTTCTATGTCTGTATCTTTTGTTGTATGTTCAACTGAAGATTTACCAGCACCGTATGATACTTTATGTGAAGACAATCCCAAAGTCGAATCGTATGAAGAGAAATTGCCCTACCTACCAAAAATAAACCGATTAGTATACTGGAAAGTACAACTGCAACCATATGACAAGTATATTCTCAATTTTATCGAACTAAAGAACCAGTCTATTGCTGACTACGTCAGTCATATTCAATTTAGGGACAGCCAGAATCATTTGCCATGCAGATACAATATAACTTCAACTTTCTTATACGAGGAAGATGAATCAAATGAACACTTAGAACTGACCGTGAGAGCTCCGAACTCTCCGTTCTATCACTTCACAGCTTATCCAGTGTATTCATTGGCATCATTTGCATATCAGATTGCTTGTTCTTTGTCATTTTGGATTGGATTTTCTCTTCATCAATCTCAGCAGCTTATTCGATGTGATCAGACCTCAAAAGACAACACGTTTGTTGTTAAACTCACTCAGAAGGTTGCAAGAACTTATATTTTCCAAGTACAAGTCAATGCCAATGAATTTACGTCATCCATTAGACAGAAAAACCAAAAGAATCAGTACAAGGATGATCATCATGATTATCTGTAACTTTAGGGTCAATTCTTCACTCAATAAAGATTGGTCGGAGATATTTCAAATATCCGACTGTGATGACGACTCGATTAGACTTTGAGAAATATTACAGCGACTTTTATACAACTATTTGCTTCACTATCGATCAGTTGAATACACCTAAAGACATCAATGTGAACGACTTGTTTTTTCTTGTCACCCAATGAAAGAGACATCATTTCAGATTGTGGTCATCGAGGACTTGGCTCAGACAACAGAACCTATTTACCTTCATTGTTAAAGAAAAGTGTACTTTCACCAATTGATTCACCCAGTAAATGTAATTCATTGTTCAGAGTGACAAAAACTATAACAAATGGCATGGTATGTTACTCCATCAATACTAATTACACTGTTGACCAAATCGAATTTGATCAGCGTAAGCATTTTCGACTTTCCACAAATCTATGAATTCCTTACTTTCAATCAAAATCTAGCAAAATATAATTTAACGTTGCACTGTCACAGAAAAAGCCAATTCTGTCTCTTGCTCTAGCAGCAAACATTCCGTCCACTGATAATACAAGTTCTACATGGTTTAGAATAGGATATCGTCGTGGTCACTTCAAATTACTTGGTTATCCATATGACTTAGGGGTTAATTCTGGTGCATTACACATTAAGTGTGTAGCCAAATGTATCGATGAACATGCACGGAAGGATAAAATATTCTCACCATTTGGTTCACAAACTGATCTTATCGGCCTAAAACATGAAGATGTTCAACAAACAATGGACCCTGAAAGTTCTTATGAAAAGAGATGCACGAAAAAAATGTACAGAATCTGCAGATACTATTGACATATTTGAATACAGTTTGACCGAAACATTCACACGTGGGCCATTATATGATGACACACAACAACCGGGTACTTGTAGCTTATGGATGAGAACTTCTTTCTTCCTGATCTACTCGACCGACTTCGATGCTGAGTTTCGACTTCTTGATCTATTACTCAGCATGGGAACAGTAATTTTCAATTTGGTTCGGCTTTTCTTCTCTGGAAATTCCTCTTTGGATATTCAGAAAGCGAAATAATTCGTCTGGACATCAACTGGAGACAATCAAACATGAGATCATGGAAACCAGAAAGTGGCTCGCAATCGCTCATTCAAGAAGATATATTGATTACAGAACCAGCTTCAACTCCAGACCATCGAACATGCGATCATGGAAACCAGAAAGTAGCTGGCAGTTGCTCAATCTGAACGATACATCCTTAGTAGAACCAACGGGCAAACTTTACCTGGTAAATCAGTTCAGTCTATGATATTTTTGATTCAATTGATTCGATTGTCAAAACATAAACCGACACACACTTTTACACAGGTGTAAGATCACAGATGTAGCTTGATCTACCCATCGTATTAACTTGGATGAAATAAATGTAACACAATACTCATTGAAAATTAATAAGGAAAGAGAAGAGTTCTTAAAAGTTCTCTCATCTGCTTTTTTACTTCATCATTCAACATTACCGATGTCCGTTTTTCTCTGTCCTGTTTTTTCTCTTCTTCTCTTTCTTTCAAAGTGTAACATTGTTTCAATAGTGCATATGTCACGGTTACTTTACATCTTCAAGAGCGGCAGGTGCAAATATAAAGAGAGAGAATTTTCGTGTTTCGCTTGGTTGAATGTAACTGTGTCTTTTTCTTTTGATTTTTTTGTTCCTTTTCCTTTTCTTCTTCTAGAGTTGTTCTATGTGGGGCATTTCTTTGCTCTTGTTTTTTTTTACTGTTTCTAGCTTTTAAGAAGGCTAAACTGATGAAACATTTCATCTCCGGTTGAGTCTTTGACACACTGCTGTGTGTAATATACTATTCGGTAAATGAAGACACATGAAGAAAGAAAGAACATTTTTTTTCTCTCTTTCTCCTTCCTGTAAGTAAAATAAGTCGAATCATGCAGTTGTCTGTTTGTCTGTTTGTCTCTCTTCCTATTTCAACACAAACAAATGTAATCAATGTGGATAAATGGATTTCATTGTTGTGGGTAGATTTGTAATCAGCTAGCGAGATGAAAGTTATTTCACTTTTTCTTCCCTTCTTTTACGCATTTACAAACTTTTTAATTTATTTGAAATGTCACATCAAATGATTGTGAATTAACTCAAATGTACACTGTTCAATGGAGAGGAAGATTCGTCGAATGAAAAGTTAGAACACATGATAAATTCATGCCAAATAAATGTCACGACTGGACAACATAGATGTATAAATAGATGGATATATCTATCTATGTTGTATACTATTGAGTAGAATAAAAGACAAAAAGCGGTTTCAATGTACCATTGAATAAAGTGTCATTGACAAGATGTACTTCACTTCACGGTGAAAAGGTTAAGACAATGAAAGGTAACAAAGAGAGAGAGAGAAAGTGAGAGTAGAACAATTGATTGCATGTTGTGTAGTGTGAATGTCGAACTCAACAGAATCAATGAATGACTAGTGCGCAACATTTCATTCACCCAGTAAGAGGAAAAAAAGCAGGAAAGGGAAAAATCAAGAGGAAGGAAAGAGAGAAGAGAAAGAAGGAAAAAAAACGTCAGGGTAATTGAATCGCTTGCCTGAGTAGACCCAATGCACTGACAAGGGTGACTCAGTTGGATTCTTATACCTTCTCTTCTCTTATATTTTTTTTTGCCAGTTTTATACGACTTTCAACAATGGCAACGATTGCACCACTCGTAGAGAAAAAAAATAGACTCAAATGGTCACAACGTACGCCCAGAGACAGATTTTTGTTCTGTGTTATGTTCTGTCTGTATGTGTGTGTGTTCTATTTCTACTTTGACACACAAAAGAGAAAGAAAAGAAAAACTTGAACACACTTCACACAACCATTGACCAGTATCAATGGGACAATTTGTATTGTATTTGTACTGTTTGAACAATTTAGATCCTTTTAGATCAACAATTTAGATGAATCAACCTTTTTAAAATTGATAGTAGGAATTTTTGCAAAGGCAATGAGATGTTCAGGCGATACTTATCCATTTCCCAAGTCAACATCTGAGGTAATCACATTATCTAATACCTTGGTCAAGTCGTCAATGAAATTCACTTGATCAGCAAAATCTTGCTTTTTTCGATATTTTAAACCTTGGTCATAAGAAAGCAGTGATGATAAGGAAGGTTTGATATTATCGAATCCGTTTGTCATGTAAAATTCCGGTCTCGCATAGTTTTCGATATTTTCATCCTCACATAATGTAAGGAACTTGAATCTTTCGTCAAAATGACTTGGCCATTTTCTACTGTTATTTTGTTTTTTCTTTTTTGCTATTACCACCAATGTTATGACCAGAATTTTGTCCGCCAGCGGTTGATGGATTTAATGTATTTTCTGTTGACGCATCAATGACAGCTGTTGGTCCTGCTGCTCCTAAAATTTGTACAGAAGACACAAAGAGACAAAAACAATGTGAAAAAAAGAAGAAGAAGAATGAGAAAAAGATGAAGTGACATAAACCTGGCAAATTCATAAGATACAGAGAGTAAAAGAGAAAGTTAATGAGGCAACTGGAGAAAACAATCTTCTTTATTCAAAAAATTCAAAGTATTGAACAAGTTATTCATCTCTTGTGAATTTTTCTTTGCAGTTACAACCAGAATTTCTTTCGTTTCGACAATTTACTACTACAGTCAAACCTGCATAAGACGAATAGCACCAACACGACGACCTGGCTAACTCGACGGCCTGGCCTGGAACGCTCATCAGGTATGGGCGATTCCATGTTAGAGGTGTTGGCTAACACGATCACCGCTAACACGATGGAGAGGCGACAAAATAAGTCATCAGCAGAGGTAAGAAGTGCCAGGCATGTGATATTTGACTTGTTGACTTGACTTGTGTCACTTTTAATAGTGACCATTGAAACATTACATGTAGCGTTTCGATGTGTCACCATCAGTTGTTCATCTTTCTTGACCCAAGTTCAGTTCAACCCTCATCATAATCAACACAATGTCTAAATGTAAAATTAAAACCCTGACTATAGAAGAAAAAGTCAACATCATCAAAAAAGCTCGATAAGGGAGAAAAGATAATGGGCATTCATCGAGCACTTGGAATTCCTGCTTCAACGATTTCTACCATCAGGGCAAACAAAAACAAAATTCTTCAATCATTCGAAACCGGACTCAACTGCGATATGAAACGTATCAAAACAGCAAAAACATCATTCACTTGACACGAAAATTACGAAATGGATAGAAGATTTGAATTCCAAAGGTGCTACAGTGACTCAAGCTGTAATTCAATCTAAGGCAATTGAAATAGCTCAGCAAGAGGGAATAGAAAACTTCAAAGCAAGCAACGGATGGATTCGAGGACTTAAACATCGTAACGGCATCGGAGTTGTTAAAATTCATGGTGATGCAATGACTGTTTCTGAACTACCGTCGACGAGTGGAAGACAAAATTGAAAACAATCATCGAAGGATATGAACAACGTGACATCTACAATATGGATGAGACAGGACTTTTTTTACCGATTACTGCCTTCGAGAACTCATCATGTTTATGGCAAGTCACTCAAAACAGGGAAGTAAAGTAAGAAAAGATTGAGTGTTCTCCCTGGTTCGAATATGATGGTAATGATAAGCTACCAGTGTTGGTAATCGGCAAGTATCGAAGTCGGAGATGTTTCAAGAATGTCAGTCTGCCAGTCCAGTACAAATGGAACAAGAAATCCTGGATGACTAGTGAAATCTTGAAAGAATATTTGGAAAAACTCAACAGGAAGATGATACAACAAGAAAGAAAAAATTCTGATGTTCATCGATAATTGTCCATCTCATCCGAAGTTATCTCTGTCTAGCGTCACATTGATATTTTTTCCTCCGAATACCACATCAAGACTATAACCCTTCGATCAAGGAATTATTCGATCTTTCGAGTGCAAATACAAATCATATCTCATCAGTCATTTCATAAGAACCGTCGACAGCAAAAAATGTGAACCGAAAGAAGTTGATGTCACAGTATTCGATGCTATGTGTTGGATCAAAAAAGCTTATCAAGAGGTTACCCCCCCTGACAATCTTGCACTGTTTAAGAAAAGCTGGATTCTTTGAAGAACCAGTCGTCGAAGAAGACCAGAAGAACTTCCAGTTATCCCACCAAACCTTTGGCAGCGACTTCGATACTTACATCGAAGCTGATCAACACATTTCAACATTCGAAGGAATTGTTAATCCTGATCAAGATAGTGACACGAGAAATCGGAATGAGCGATTTCTATAATGAGGAGGAATTAGAAATCGAAGAAATCAAGCCGAAGATCTGTCCAGTTGAGGCATTAAGTATCATACGATATTATGCCGCTCAAGGTGTTTTTGGTGAAACAATAAGTCCTGTCGAAAAGTTGGAATTCCGATTCGATCAGGCTGCAGCCCAAAACAAAATTCAATCCAAAATTACTGATTATTTCAATAAAAAATAGGTGAATGGCACTAATTCACTCCAATTCAGTCGATTTAAAACCCAATCGGCTGTTCACTTTAAATATTTGTGCACTCAGCACAATTAGTAACTTGGACACAATATGAGATAATTCAAAATTGAGGTTCAGCTATATATAGCTGCAGCGGTAAAAATTGACGACTAGGTGAAGGAAATAGAATCGACAGGGACTGTTCACTCATTCACTTTTTTTAATACATTTTTACTCTGAGTATCCAATTGGATGAATATTAATTGCCTCCGGTTTATCGATGCAGTTTTGTAACCTACCAGTGATTGAGGGAATACAAATTATTACAAAATTCACTAGTAATAGAATTGAAAGTGGACAAAATCATTTGTTCTAATTCTCTTTTTGACTTGGGTTGTCTTCTCTCTATTCTATTCTTCAAATCTCCCCAAAACATTTTCAATCACATTGAAGTCCGGACTATAAGGTGGCCAGGTTAAAACAGTAACTTGATGTTCGTCAAGTAAGTCACTGACGGCTTCAATTTAATTGTCTTACCAGAACCAGGTTTTCGCTCAGCCTTTCCATGTTCAATAAGTTTCGGGATGAGTCTTTGGATTTGTCTCTCACTGTAACATGACAGCTTCGCTAGTTCAGCCAAATTCGTCACGCCGTTAGCCCAATGCAAATTTAGCGCACCCCTTCGAACAGTTGAAGATCTAATGATATCAGCTTCACTTGAATACGACATTATGTCACCTGATGTAAAAACACCTGACTGACCGGAAGAAATTCTCAAGTTGTGCTGCCTCTAGCGAATCGCTCTCCCGACAGTTTTTAACGCTGCAGCTATACTAAGTGAGCAAAAGTATACTCATCTTAGCATCACTGAAAATACAAGTTTCACTTTTGGTTTGGTCTTGACCAAACTCCAGTGACACTCGCTCCCATAAGTATGGCTCGAACAGGCAACCTACCCGATGTCTCATCATCCATAGACACAATGTAAATTGTGGAGGTACCCACCATAGGGGATTACCTCTTCCCGAGCGCGAGGGTCGAATCGTCCCTATTGTGGATAGTGGAGTCATCAGTCGCCCCCTTTATACCTGTTTGCTCTCATCCATATATATGCTCACCAGGTAAATAAGGAAATCTTGAAAAAAATGACTAATTTTTTCGCAAAAGGGTATATACTAAAAGGTGCAAATTAATGTTTCAAATAAATGAATAAACTTTTACTAAGCGTAAACAGGCGCAAAATAATGATTCAAAGTTATAATATTGTCACTATTTAGTCAAAGTCATAATATTGTCATATTTGGATAACATATGGCTTGGCAACAAGATGTACATAAACCATTTTGCTTCATAATCAACCCGTATTATTGGATACCTGGTGTTAATAACGAATCCACAAGCAACCAACTACAAGCCAACACGTTTCAATCAATTTTATTCGAAAAAGAAGATTCAAACAAACGATTAGCTATTGAATTGTCGCATCTGAGCAAAGATTTTGCTGGCTCATGTTTAAAATCTCAGGCTAAATTAGCTGTCGATGATGTTTGGTCCTGCCACTGGATCGTCTTTGCCGTATGAACCCCAACTAAAAGTATCATCTGCAGATGTGGTAGTTTTTTCAGGTTCGGTTCCCCAACCTCCAGGTTCTGCTTTGGTGTTGGTGGATGAACTAGCCCATCCTGTACCTCCTTCTCCTGACCATCCTGTAGCTCCATC
>JASXTE010000113.1:10000-12500 GCA_030280995.1 Hemileia vastatrix
ATTGCAAAAAAAATTTTTTTTGTAAAATCAGTATATACACACTACTACAGTCTAATAATGCTTAGTGAGATCATTTTCTGAATTTTTTTTTTTTTTTGAAATTTTTTTTTTTGAATTTTTTTTTTTTTGTGTTTTCAAATTGTAAGTGATAAATACAACAGTCTAATAGTGCTTAGTGATTTCCTTTTAATTTTTAATTTTTTTTTTTTTTTTTTTTTTTTTGGCTCTTCAAATTGTGAGTGATGAACACAACAGTCTAATAATGATAAGTGTTTTCCTTTAAAAAAAATTTTTTTTTTGAATTTTTTTTTTGTGTCTCTTCACATTGTGAGTGATAATCACTGATCATATTATTGAAATGTTGAATTTGGATGCACTATGAATAAAAACATTCAACATGACAAAAGAATTATAATGGCACCACATTATGCATATTTTCATTGATATTCACTGATCATGATATTGAAATGTTGAACTTGGCAACACTTGGAAAAACACATTCAACATGACAAAAAAATTGAAATGACACTACATTATGCATATTTTCAGTGATATTCACTGATCATGATATTAAAATGGTAACTTGGCAACACTTTGTTAAAAAACACTCAACATTGCAAAGAAAATTTTTTTTGTAAAATCAGTATATACACACTACTACAGTCTTATAATGCTTAGTGAGATCATTTTCTGAAATTTTTTTTTTTTTGAAATTTTTTTTTTTTTTGAATTTTTTTTTTTGTGTCTTCAAATTGTAAGTGATAAATACAACAGTCTAATAGTGCTTAGTGATTTCCTTTTAATTTTTAATTTTTTTTTTTTTTTTTTTTTTTTTTTTGGCTCTTCAAATTGTGAGTGATGAACACAACAGTCTAATAATGATAAGTGTTTTCTTTAAAAAAAATTTTTTTTTGAATTTTTTTTTTTGTGTCTCTTCACATTGTGAGTGATAATTACTGATCATATTATTGAAATGTTGAATTTGGATGCACTATGAATAAAAACATTCAACATGACAAAAGAATTATAATGGCACCACATTATGCATATTTTCATTGATATTCACTGATCATGATATTGAAATGTTGAACTTGGCAACACTTGGAAAAACACATTCAACATGACAAAAAAATTGAAATGACACTACATTATGCATATTTTCAGTGATATTCACTGATCAGGATATTAAAATGGGTAACTTGGCAACACTTTGTTAAAAAACACTCAACATTGCAAAAAAAAATATTGTAAAATCAGTATATACACACTACTACAGTCTTATAATGCTTAGTGAGATCATTTTCTGAAATTTTTTTTTTTTTTTGAATTTTTTTTTTTTTTTGAATTTTTTTTTTTTTGTGTCCTTCAATTGTAAGTGATAAATATAACAGTCTAATAGTGCTTAGTGATTTCCTTTTATTTTTAATTTTTTTTTTTTTTTTTTTTTTTTTTTTTTTTTTTTGGCTCTTCAAATTGTGAGTGATGAACACAACAGTCTAATAATGATAAGTGTTTTCTTTAAAAAAATTTTTTTTTTGAATTTTTTTTTTTTGTGTCTCTTCACATTGTGAGTGATAATTACTGATCATATTATTGAAATGTTGAATTTGGATGCACTATGAATAAAAAACATTCAACATGACAAAAGAATTATAATGGCACCACATTATGCATATTTTCATTGATATTCACTGATCATGATATTGAAATGTTGAACTTGGCAACACTTGGAAAAAACACATTCAACATGACAAAAAATTGAAATGACACTACATTATGCATATTTTCAGTGATATTCACTGATCATGATATTAAAATGGGTAACTTGGCAACACTTGTTAAAAAAACACTCAACATTGCAAAAAAAAAATATTTTTTGTAAAATCAGTATATACACACTACTACAGTCTTATAATGCTTAGTGAGATCATGTTCTGAAATTTTTTTTTTTTTTTGAATTTTTTTTTTTTTTGAATTTTTTTTTTTTTTTGAATTTTTTTTTTTTTGTGTCTTCAAATTGTAAGTGATAAATATAACAGTCTAATAGTGCTTAGTGATTTCCTTTTAATTTTAAATTTTTTTTTTTTTTTTTTTTTTTTTTTTTTTTTGGCTCTTCAAATTGTGAGTGATGAACACAACAGTCTAATAATGATAAGTGTTTTCTTTAAAAAAAATTTTTTTTTTGAATTTTTTTTTTTGTGTCTCTTCACATTGTGAGTGATAATTACTGATCATATTATTGAAATGTTGAATTTGGATGCACTATGAATAAAAACATTCAACATGACAAAAGAATTATAATGGCACCACATTATGCATATTTTCATTGATATTCACTGATCATGATATTGAAATGTTGAACTTGGCAACACTTGGAAAAACACATTCAACATGACAAAAAAATTGAAATGACACTACATTATGCATATTTTCAGTGATATTCACTGATCATGATATTAAAATGGGTAACTTGGCAACACTTTGTTAAAAAACACTCAAC
>JASXTE010000113.1:22500-25000 GCA_030280995.1 Hemileia vastatrix
TGATATTGAAAAGGTGAAATTGGCAACACTTGGAAAAAAAACACTCAACATGACAAAAAAAATAAAATGGCACAAAATTATGCATATTTTCAGAAATATTCACTGATCATGATATTGAAAAGGTGAAATTGGCAACACTTGGAAAAAAAAGACTCAACATGCCAAAAAAAATAAAATGACACAAAATTATGCATATTTTCAGTGATATTCACTGATCATCATATTTAAAGGGTGAACTTGGCAACACTTGGAAAAAAAACACTCAACATGACAAAAAAAATAAAATGACACAAAATTATGCATATTTTCAGTGATATTCACTGATCAGGATATTAAAATGGGTAACTTGGCAACACTTTGTTAAAAAACACTCAACATTGCAAAAAAAAATATTTTTTGTAAAATCAGTATATACACACTACTACAGTCTTATAATGCTTAGTGAGATCATTTTCTGAAATTTTTTTTTTTTTTTGAATTTTTTTTTTTTTTTGAATTTTTTTTTTTTTGTGTCTTCAAATTGTAAGTGATAAATATAACAGTCTAATAGTGCTTAGTGATTTCCTTTTAATTTTTAATTTTTTTTTTTTTTTTTTTTTTTTTTTTTTTTTTTTTGGCTCTTCAAATTGTGAGTGATGAACACAACAGTCTAATAATGATAAGTGTTTTCTTTAAAAAAAATTTTTTTTTTGAATTTTTTTTTTTTGTGTCTCTTCACATTGTGAGTGATAATTACTGATCATATTATTGAAATGTTGAATTTGGATGCACTATGAATAAAAACATTCAACATGACAAAAGAATTATAATGGCACCACATTATGCATATTTTCATTGATATTCACTGATCATGATATTGAAATGTTGAACTTGGCAACACTTGGAAAAACACATTCAACATGACAAAAAAATTGAAATGACACTACATTATGCATATTTTCAGTGATATTCACTGATCATGATATTAAAATGGGTAACTTGGCAACACATTGTTAAAAAACACTCAACATTGCAAAAAAAATTTTTTTTGTAAAATCAGTATATACACACTACTACAGTCTAATAATGCTTAGTGAGATCATTTTCTGAATTTTTTTTTTTTTTTGAAATTTTTTTTTTTTGAATTTTTTTTTTTTTGTGTTTTCAAATTGTAAGTGATAAATACAACAGTCTAATAGTGCTTAGTGATTTCCTTTTAATTTTTAATTTTTTTTTTTTTTTTTTTTTTTTGGCTCTTCAAATTGTGAGTGATGAACACAACAGTCTAATAATGATAAGTGTTTTCCTTTAAAAAAATTTTTTTTTTTGAATTTTTTTTTTTGTGTCTCTTCACATTGTGAGTGATAATCACTGATCATATTATTGAAATGTTGAATTTGGATGCACTATGAATAAAAACATTCAACATGACAAAAGAATTATAATGGCACCACATTATGCATATTTTCATTGATATTCACTGATCATGATATTGAAATGTTGAACTTGGCAACACTTGGAAAAACACATTCAACATGACAAAAAAATTGAAATGACACTACATTATGCATATTTTCAGTGATATTCACTGATCATGATATTAAAATGGGTAACTTGGCAACACTTTGTTAAAAAACACTCAACATTGCAAAGAAAATTTTTTTTGTAAAATCAGTATATACACACTACTACAGTCTTATAATGCTTAGTGAGATCATTTTCTGAAATTTTTTTTTTTTTTGAATTTTTTTTTTTTTTTGAATTTTTTTTTTTGTGTCTTCAAATTGTAAGTGATAAATACAACAGTCTAATAGTGCTTAGTGATTTCCTTTTAATTTTTAATTTTTTTTTTTTTTTTTTTTTTTTTTTTTTGGCTCTTCAAATTGTGAGTGATGAACACAACAGTCTAATAATGATAAGTGTTTTCTTTAAAAAAAATTTTTTTTTTGAATTTTTTTTTTTGTGTCTCTTCACATTGTGAGTGATAATTACTGATCATATTATTGAAATGTTGAATTTGGATGCACTATGAATAAAAACATTCAACATGACAAAAGAATTATAATGGCACCACATTATGCATATTTTCATTGATATTCACTGATCATGATATTGAAATGTTGAACTTGGCAACACTTGGAAAAACACATTCAACATGACAAAAAAATTGAAATGACACTACATTATGCATATTTTCAGTGATATTCACTGATCAGGATATTAAAATGGGTAACTTGGCAACACTTTGTTAAAAAACACTCAACATTGCAAAAAAAAATATTTTTTGTAAAATCAGTATATACACACTACTACAGTCTTATAATGCTTAGTGAGATCATTTTCTGAAATTTTTTTTTTTTTTTGAATTTTTTTTTTTTTTTGAATTTTTTTTTTTTTGTGTCTTCAAATTGTAAGTGATAAATATAACAGTCTAATAGTGCTTAGTGATTTCCTTTTAATTTTTAATTTTTTTTTTTTTTTTTTTTTTTTTTTTTTTTTTTTTGGCTCTTCAAATTGTGAG
>JASXTE010000113.1:35000-37500 GCA_030280995.1 Hemileia vastatrix
AACAAACATCAAATTAAATAATTGGAAACATGTAAAGTAATAATAACAATTAACTCAAATCAATTTGAAACAATAAAACTTGACATAACAAAATAAAATTAAGACTACATAAAAGTGTGAATAGTTCATTATCAATTAAAAAACAGTCATTAAGCATGAAAAAAAAAACTTAACATAAAAAAATAAAATAAAACAAAATTTTGCATAAATTCAATGATATTCACTAATCATGATATTGAAAAGGTGAAATTGGCAACACTTGGAAAGTAAACACTCAACATGACAAAAAAAATAAAATGACACAAAATTATGCATATTTTCAGTAATATTCACTGATCATGATATTGAAAAGGTGAAATTGGCAACACTTGGAAAAAAAACACTCAACATGACAAAAAAAATAAAATGACACAAAATTATGCATATTTTCAGTAATATTCACTGATCATGATATTGAAAAGGTGAAATTGGCAACACTTGGAAAAAAAACACTCAACATGACAAAAAAAATAAAATGACACAAAATTATGCATATTTTCAGTGATATTCACTGATCATCATATTTAAAGGGTGAACTTGGCAACACTTGGAAAAAAAACACTCAACATGACAAAAAAAATAAAATGACACAAAATTATGCATATTTTCAGTGATATTCACTGATCATCATATTTAAAGGGTGAACTTGGCAACACTTGGAAAAAAAACACTCAACATGACAAAAAAAATAAAATGACACAAAATTATGCATATTTTCAGTAATATTCACTGATCATCATATTGAAAAGGTGAAATTGGCAACACTTGGAAAAAAAACACTCAACATGACAAAAAAAATAAAATGACACAAAATTATGCATATTTTCAGTGATATTCACTGATCATCATATTTAAAGGGTGAACTTGGCAACACTTGGAAAAAAAACACTCAACATGACAAAAAAAATAAAATGACACAAAATTATGCATATTTTCAGTAATATTCACTGATCATGATATTGAAAAGGTGAAATTGGCAACACTTGGAAAAAAAACACTCAACATGACAAAAAAAATAAAATGGCACAAAATTATGCATATTTTCAGAAATATTCACTGATCATGATATTGAAAAGGTGAAATTGGCAACACTTGGAAAAAAAAGACTCAACATGCCAAAAAAAATAAAATGACACAAAATTATGCATATTTTCAGTGATATTCACTGATCATCATATTTAAAGGGTGAACTTGGCAACACTTGGAAAAAAAACACTCAACATGACAAAAAAAATAAAATGACACAAAATTATGCATATTTTCAGTGATATTCACTGATCAGGATATTAAAATGGGTAACTTGGCAACACTTTGTTAAAAAACACTCAACATTGCAAAAAAAAATATTTTTTGTAAAATCAGTATATACACACTACTACAGTCTTATAATGCTTAGTGAGATCATTTTCTGAAATTTTTTTTTTTTTTTGAATTTTTTTTTTTTTGTGTCTTCAAATTGTAAGTGATAAATATAACAGTCTAATAGTGCTTAGTGATTTCCTTTTAATTTTAAATTTTTTTTTTTTTTTTTTTTTTTTTTTTTGGCTCTTCAAATTGTGAGTGATGAACACAACAGTCTAATAATGATAAGTGTTTTCTTTAAAAAAAATTTTTTTTTTGAATTTTTTTTTTTGTGTCTCTTCACATTGTGAGTGATAATTACTGATCATATTATTGAAATGTTGAATTTGGATGCACTATGAATAAAAACATTCAACATGACAAAAGAATTATAATGGCACCACATTATGCATATTTTCATTGATATTCACTGATCATGATATTGAAATGTTGAACTTGGCAACACTTGGAAAAACACATTCAACATGACAAAAAAATTGAAATGACACTACATTATGCATATTTTCAGTGATATTCACTGATCATGATATTAAAATGGGTAACTTGGCAACACTTTGTTAAAAAACACTCAACATTGCAAAAAAATTTTTTTTTGTAAAATCAGTATATACACACTACTACAGTCTTATAATGCTTAGTGAGATCATTTTCTGAAATTTTTTTTTTTTTCTGAAATTTTTTTTTTTTTGAATTTTTTTTTTTTTTGAATTTTTTTTTTGTGTCTTCAAATTGTAAGTGATAAATACAACAGTCTAATAGTGCTTAGTGATTTCCTTTTAATTTTTAATTTTTAATTTTTTTTTTTTTTTTTTTTTGGCTCTTCAAATTATGAGTGATGAACACAACAGTCTAATAATGATAAATGTTTACCAAAATCTAATGAAGCTTACTGTTTTACTATTTTGGAGACTTTTTTTTTGAGAAATATTTTATAGTGTTTTTTGATTTGTCATTTACATATAGAAAGATAGGTGAATAAAATTAAATATATTTTCTTGAAAGGTGTTATGGTTTCTGTTTTGATGAAACTTTTATATCAAACAAAAAAGCAAATGTCACCTGGGGCACCAGAGTATTCACATGTGGTCCCCCACCATAC
>JASXTE010000113.1:90000-95000 GCA_030280995.1 Hemileia vastatrix
AATGATATTCACTAATCATGATATTGAAAAGGTGAAATTGGCAACACTTGGAAAGTAAACACTCAACATGACAAAAAAAATAAAATGACACAAAATTATGCATATTTTCAGTAATATTCACTGATCATGATATTGAAAAGGTGAAATTGGCAACACTTGGAAAAAAAACACTCAACATGACAAAAAAAATAAAATGACACAAAATTATGCATATTTTCAGTAATATTCACTGATCATGATATTGAAAAGGTGAAATTGGCAACACTTGGAAAAAAAACACTCAACATGACAAAAAAAATAAAATGACACAAAATTATGCATATTTTCAGTGATATTCACTGATCATCATATTTAAAGGGTGAACTTGGCAACACTTGGAAAAAAAACACTCAACATGACAAAAAAAATAAAATGACACAAAATTATGCATATTTTCAGTGATATTCACTGATCATCATATTTAAAGGGTGAACTTGGCAACACTTGGAAAAAAAACACTCAACATGACAAAAAAAATAAAATGACACAAAATTATGCATATTTTCAGTAATATTCACTGATCATCATATTGAAAAGGTGAAATTGGCAACACTTGGAAAAAAAACACTCAACATGACAAAAAAAATAAAATGACACAAAATTATGCATATTTTCAGTGATATTCACTGATCATCATATTTAAAGGGTGAACTTGGCAACACTTGGAAAAAAAACACTCAACATGACAAAAAAAATAAAATGACACAAAATTATGCATATTTTCAGTAATATTCACTGATCATGATATTGAAAAGGTGAAATTGGCAACACTTGGAAAAAAAACACTCAACATGACAAAAAAAATAAAATGGCACAAAATTATGCATATTTTCAGAAATATTCACTGATCATGATATTGAAAAGGTGAAATTGGCAACACTTGGAAAAAAGAAGACTCAACATGCCAAAAAAAATAAAATGACACAAAATTATGCATATTTTCAGTGATATTCACTGATCATCATATTTAAAGGGTGAACTTGGCAACACTTGGAAAAAAAACACTCAACATGACAAAAAAAATAAAATGACACAAAATTATGCATATTTTCAGTGATATTCACTGATCAGGATATTAAAATGGGTAACTTGGCAACACTTTGTTAAAAAACACTCAACATTGCAAAAAAAAATATTTTTTGTAAAATCAGTATATACACACTACTACAGTCTTATAATGCTTAGTGAGATCATTTTCTGAAATTTTTTTTTTTTTTTGAATTTTTTTTTTTTTTGAATTTTTTTTTTTTTGTGTCTTCAAATTGTAAGTGATAAATATAACAGTCTAATAGTGCTTAGTGATTTCCTTTTAATTTTTAATTTTTTTTTTTTTTTTTTTTTTTTTTTTTTTTTTTGGCTCTTCAAATTGTGAGTGATGAACACAACAGTCTAATAATGATAAGTGTTTTCTTTAAAAAAAATTTTTTTTTGAATTTTTTTTTTTTGTGTCTCTTCACATTGTGAGTGATAATTACTGATCATATTATTGAAATGTTGAATTTGGATGCACTATGAATAAAAACATTCAACATGACAAAAGAATTATAATGGCACCACATTATGCATATTTTCATTGATATTCACTGATCATGATATTGAAATGTTGAACTTGGCAACACTTGGAAAAACACATTCAACATGACAAAAAATTGAAATGGACACTACATTATGCATATTTTCAGTGATATTCACTGATCATGATATTAAAATGGGTAACTTGGCAACACATTGTTAAAAACACTCAACATTGCAAAAAAATTTTTTTTGTAAAATCAGTATATACACACTACTACAGTCTAATATGCTTAGTGAGATCATTTCTGAATTTTTTTTTTTTTTGAAATTTTTTTTTTTTGAATTTTTTTTTTTTTGTGTTTTCAATTGTAAGTGATAAAATACAACAGTCTAATAGTGCTTAGTGATTTCCTTTTAATTTTTAATTTTTTTTTTTTTTTTTTTTTTGGCTCTTCAAATTGTGAGTGATGAACACAAACAGTCTAATAATGATAAGTGTTTTCCTTTAAAAAAATTTTTTTTTGAATTTTTTTTTTTGTGTCTCTTCACATTGTGAGTGATAATCACTGATCATATTATTGAAATGTTGAATTTGGATGCACTATGAATAAAAACATTCAACATGACAAAAGAATTATAATGGCACCACATTATGCATATTTTCATTGATATTCACTGATCATGATATTGAAATGTTGAACTTGGCAACACTTGGAAAAACACATCAACATGACAAAAAAATTGAAATGACACTACATTATGCATATTTTCAGTGATATTCCACTGATCATGATATTAAAATGGGTAACTTGGCAACACTTTGTTAAAAACACTCAACATTGCAAAGAAAATTTTTTTTGTAAAATCAGTATATACACACTACTACAGTCTTATAATGCTTAGTGAGATCATTTTCTGAAATTTTTTTTTTTTTGAATTTTTTTTTTTTTTGAATTTTTTTTTTTGTGTCTTCAAATTTGTAAGTGATAAATACAACAGTCTAATAGTGCTTAGTGATTTCCTTTTAATTTTTTAATTTTTTTTTTTTTTTTTTTTTTTTTTTTTTGGCTCTTCAAATTGTGAGTGATGAACACAACAGGTCTAATAATGATAAGTGTTTTCTTTAAAAAAAAATTTTTTTTTTGAATTTTTTTTTTGTGTCTCTTCACATTGTGAGTGATAATTACTGATCATATTATTGAAATGTTGAATTTGGATGCACTATGAATAAAAACATTCAACATGACAAAAGAATTATAATGGCACCACATTATGCATATTTTCATTGATATTCACTGATCATGATATTGAAATGTTGAACTTGGCAACACTTGGAAAAACACATTCAACATGACAAAAAAATTGAAATGACACTACATTATGCATATTTTCAGTGATATTCACTGATCAGGATATTAAAATGGGTAACTTGGCAACACTTTGTTAAAAAACACTCAACATTGCAAAAAAAAATATTTTTGTAAAATCAGTATATACACACTACTACAGTCTTATAATGCTTAGTGAGATCATTTTCTGAAATTTTTTTTTTTTTTTGAATTTTTTTTTTTTTTGAATTTTTTTTTTTTTTGTGTCTTCAAATTGTAAGTGATAAATATAACAGTCTAATAGTGCTTAGTGATTTCCTTTTAATTTTTAATTTTTTTTTTTTTTTTTTTTTTTTTTTTTTTTTTTTTGGCTCTTCAAATTGTGAGTGATGAACACAACAGTCTAATAATGATAAGTGTTTTCTTTAAAAAAAATTTTTTTTTTGAATTTTTTTTTTTTGTGTCTCTTCACATTGTGAGTGATTAATTACTGATCATATTATTGAAATGTTGAATTTGGATGCACTATGAATAAAAACATTCAACATGACAAAAGAATTATAATGGCACCACATTATGCATATTTTCATTGATATTCACTGATCATGATATTGAAATGTTGAACTTGGGCAACACTTGGAAAAACACATTCAACATGACAAAAAAATTGAAATGACACTACATTATGCATATTTTCAGTGATATTCACTGATCATGATATTAAAATGGGTAACTTGGCAACACTTTGTTAAAAAACACTCAACATTGCAAAAAAAAATATTTTTTGTAAAATCAGTATATACACACTACTACAGTCTTATAATGCTTAGTGAGATCATGTTCTGAATTTTTTTTTTTTTTTTGATTTTTTTTTTTTTTTGAATTTTTTTTTTTTTTTGAATTTTTTTTTTTTTGTGTCTTCAAATTGTAAGTGATAAATATAACAGTCTAATAGTGCTTAGTGATTTCCTTTTAATTTTAAATTTTTTTTTTTTTTTTTTTTTTTTTTTTTGGCTCTTCAAATTGTGAGTGATGAACACAACAGTCTAATAATGATAAGTGTTTTCTTTAAAAAAAATTTTTTTTTGAATTTTTTTTTTTGTGTCTCTTCACATTGTGAGTGATAATTACTGATCATATTATTGAAATGTTGAATTTGGATGCACTATGAATAAAAACATTGCAACATGACAAAAGAATTATAAATGGCACCACATTATGCATATTTTCATTGATATTCACTGATCATGATATTGAAATGTTGAACTGGCAACACTTGGAAAAACACATTCAACATGACAAAAAAATTGAAATGACACTACATTATGCATATTTTCAGTGATATTCACTGATCATGATATTAAAATGGTAACTTGGCAACACTTTGTTAAAAAACACTCAACATTGCAAAAAAAATTTTTTTTGTAAAATCAGTATATACACACTACTACAGTCTTATAATGCTTAGTGAGATCATTTTCTGAAATTTTTTTTTTTTTCTGAAATTTTTTTTTTTTGAATTTTTTTTTTTTTGAATTTTTTTTTTGTGTCTTCAAATTGTAAGTGATAAATACAACAGTCTAATAGTGCTTAGTGATTTCCTTTTAATTTTTAATTTTTAATTTTTTTTTTTTTTTTTTTGGCTCTTCAAATTATGAGTGATGAACACAACAGTCTAATAATGATAAATGTTTACCAAAATCTAATGAAGCTTACTGTTTTACTATTTTGGAGACTTTTTTTTGAGAAATATTTTATAGTGTTTTTTTGATTTGTCATTTACATATAGAAAGATAGGTGAATAAAATTAAATATATTTTCTGAAAGGTGTTATGGTTTCTGTTTTGATGAAACTTTTATATCAAACAAAAAAGCAAATGTCACCTGGGGCACCAGAGTATTCACATGTGGTCCCCACCATACTACTGACTCGGCCCTACAATGTTTGACTGCGCAGATCAGACGGGATGCGGTAAGTTCATTGTGGTATGGCCCCAGATGAAAGGTATCACTGAAATTAAATATATATAACCTATTTTAAAGATTTTTCAATAAAGACACAAGTCATTAGTGCCAATCAATTTAAATGAACAGAAAAAAATATATATATATATTAAC
>JASXTE010000113.1:105000-107500 GCA_030280995.1 Hemileia vastatrix
TATTGAAATGTTGAATTTGGATGCACTATGAATAAAAACATTCAACATGACAAAAGAATTATAATGGCACCACATTATGCATATTTTCATTGATATTCACTGATCATGATATTGAAATGTTGAACTTGGCAACACTTGGAAAAACACATTCAACATGACAAAAAAATTGAAATGACACTACATTATGCATATTTTCAGTGATATTCACTGATCATGATATTAAAATGGGTAACTTGGCAACACATTGTTAAAAAACACTCAACATTGCAAAAAAAATTTTTTTTGTAAAATCAGTATATACACACTACTACAGTCTAATAATGCTTAGTGAGATCATTTTCTGAATTTTTTTTTTTTTTTGAAATTTTTTTTTTTTGAATTTTTTTTTTTTTGTGTTTTCAAATTGTAAGTGATAAATACAACAGTCTAATAGTGCTTAGTGATTTCCTTTTAATTTTTAATTTTTTTTTTTTTTTTTTTTTTTTGGCTCTTCAAATTGTGAGTGATGAACACAACAGTCTAATAATGATAAGTGTTTTCCTTTAAAAAAATTTTTTTTTTTGAATTTTTTTTTTTGTGTCTCTTCACATTGTGAGTGATAATCACTGATCATATTATTGAAATGTTGAATTTGGATGCACTATGAATAAAAACATTCAACATGACAAAAGAATTATAATGGCACCACATTATGCATATTTTCATTGATATTCACTGATCATGATATTGAAATGTTGAACTTGGCAACACTTGGAAAAACACATTCAACATGACAAAAAAATTGAAATGACACTACATTATGCATATTTTCAGTGATATTCACTGATCATGATATTAAAATGGGTAACTTGGCAACACTTTGTTAAAAAACACTCAACATTGCAAAGAAAATTTTTTTTGTAAAATCAGTATATACACACTACTACAGTCTTATAATGCTTAGTGAGATCATTTTCTGAAATTTTTTTTTTTTTTGAATTTTTTTTTTTTTTTGAATTTTTTTTTTTGTGTCTTCAAATTGTAAGTGATAAATACAACAGTCTAATAGTGCTTAGTGATTTCCTTTTAATTTTTAATTTTTTTTTTTTTTTTTTTTTTTTTTTTTGGCTCTTCAAATTGTGAGTGATGAACACAACAGTCTAATAATGATAAGTGTTTTCTTTAAAAAAAATTTTTTTTTTGAATTTTTTTTTTTGTGTCTCTTCACATTGTGAGTGATAATTACTGATCATATTATTGAAATGTTGAATTTGGATGCACTATGAATAAAAACATTCAACATGACAAAAGAATTATAATGGCACCACATTATGCATATTTTCATTGATATTCACTGATCATGATATTGAAATGTTGAACTTGGCAACACTTGGAAAAACACATTCAACATGACAAAAAAATTGAAATGACACTACATTATGCATATTTTCAGTGATATTCACTGATCAGGATATTAAAATGGGTAACTTGGCAACACTTTGTTAAAAAACACTCAACATTGCAAAAAAAAATATTTTTTGTAAAATCAGTATATACACACTACTACAGTCTTATAATGCTTAGTGAGATCATTTTCTGAAATTTTTTTTTTTTTTTGAATTTTTTTTTTTTTTTGAATTTTTTTTTTTTTGTGTCTTCAAATTGTAAGTGATAAATATAACAGTCTAATAGTGCTTAGTGATTTCCTTTTAATTTTTAATTTTTTTTTTTTTTTTTTTTTTTTTTTTTTTTTTTTTGGCTCTTCAAATTGTGAGTGATGAACACAACAGTCTAATAATGATAAGTGTTTTCTTTAAAAAAAATTTTTTTTTTGAATTTTTTTTTTTTGTGTCTCTTCACATTGTGAGTGATAATTACTGATCATATTATTGAAATGTTGAATTTGGATGCACTATGAATAAAAACATTCAACATGACAAAAGAATTATAATGGCACCACATTATGCATATTTTCATTGATATTCACTGATCATGATATTGAAATGTTGAACTTGGCAACACTTGGAAAAACACATTCAACATGACAAAAAAATTGAAATGACACTACATTATGCATATTTTCAGTGATATTCACTGATCATGATATTAAAATGGGTAACTTGGCAACACTTTGTTAAAAAACACTCAACATTGCAAAAAAAAATATTTTTTGTAAAATCAGTATATACACACTACTACAGTCTTATAATGCTTAGTGAGATCATGTTCTGAAATTTTTTTTTTTTTTTGAATTTTTTTTTTTTTTGAATTTTTTTTTTTTTTTGAATTTTTTTTTTTTTGTGTCTTCAAATTGTAAGTGATAAATATAACAGTCTAATAGTGCTTAGTGATTTCCTTTTAATTTTAAATTTTTTTTTTTTTTTTTTTTTTTTTTTTGGCTCTTCAAATTGTGAGTGATGAACACAACAGTCTAATAATGATAAGTGTTTTCTTTAAAAAAAATTTTTTTTTTGAATTTTTTTTTTTGTGTCTCTTCACATTGTGAGTGATAATTACTGAT
>JASXTE010000113.1:117500-119911 GCA_030280995.1 Hemileia vastatrix
GCATATTTTCAGTAATATTCACTGATCATCATATTGAAAAGGTGAAATTGGCAACACTTGGAAAAAAAACACTCAACATGACAAAAAAAATAAAATGACACAAAATTATGCATATTTTCAGTGATATTCACTGATCATCATATTTAAAGGGTGAACTTGGCAACACTTGGAAAAAAAACACTCAACATGACAAAAAAAATAAAATGACACAAAATTATGCATATTTTCAGTAATATTCACTGATCATGATATTGAAAAGGTGAAATTGGCAACACTTGGAAAAAAAACACTCAACATGACAAAAAAAATAAAATGGCACAAAATTATGCATATTTTCAGAAATATTCACTGATCATGATATTGAAAAGGTGAAATTGGCAACACTTGGAAAAAAAAGACTCAACATGCCAAAAAAAATAAAATGACACAAAATTATGCATATTTTCAGTGATATTCACTGATCATCATATTTAAAGGGTGAACTTGGCAACACTTGGAAAAAAAACACTCAACATGACAAAAAAAATAAAATGACACAAAATTATGCATATTTTCAGTGATATTCACTGATCAGGATATTAAAATGGGTAACTTGGCAACACTTTGTTAAAAAACACTCAACATTGCAAAAAAAAATATTTTTTGTAAAATCAGTATATACACACTACTACAGTCTTATAATGCTTAGTGAGATCATTTTCTGAAATTTTTTTTTTTTTTTGAATTTTTTTTTTTTTTTGAATTTTTTTTTTTTTGTGTCTTCAAATTGTAAGTGATAAATATAACAGTCTAATAGTGCTTAGTGATTTCCTTTTAATTTTTAATTTTTTTTTTTTTTTTTTTTTTTTTTTTTTTTTTTTGGCTCTTCAAATTGTGAGTGATGAACACAACAGTCTAATAATGATAAGTGTTTTCTTTAAAAAAAATTTTTTTTTTGAATTTTTTTTTTTTGTGTCTCTTCACATTGTGAGTGATAATTACTGATCATATTATTGAAATGTTGAATTTGGATGCACTATGAATAAAAACATTCAACATGACAAAAGAATTATAATGGCACCACATTATGCATATTTTCATTGATATTCACTGATCATGATATTGAAATGTTGAACTTGGCAACACTTGGAAAAACACATTCAACATGACAAAAAAATTGAAATGACACTACATTATGCATATTTTCAGTGATATTCACTGATCATGATATTAAAATGGGTAACTTGGCAACACATTGTTAAAAAACACTCAACATTGCAAAAAAAATTTTTTTTGTAAAATCAGTATATACACACTACTACAGTCTAATAATGCTTAGTGAGATCATTTTCTGAATTTTTTTTTTTTTTTGAAATTTTTTTTTTTTGAATTTTTTTTTTTTTGTGTTTTCAAATTGTAAGTGATAAATACAACAGTCTAATAGTGCTTAGTGATTTCCTTTTAATTTTTAATTTTTTTTTTTTTTTTTTTTTTTTGGCTCTTCAAATTGTGAGTGATGAACACAACAGTCTAATAATGATAAGTGTTTTCCTTTAAAAAAATTTTTTTTTTTGAATTTTTTTTTTTGTGTCTCTTCACATTGTGAGTGATAATCACTGATCATATTATTGAAATGTTGAATTTGGATGCACTATGAATAAAAACATTCAACATGACAAAAGAATTATAATGGCACCACATTATGCATATTTTCATTGATATTCACTGATCATGATATTGAAATGTTGAACTTGGCAACACTTGGAAAAACACATTCAACATGACAAAAAAATTGAAATGACACTACATTATGCATATTTTCAGTGATATTCACTGATCATGATATTAAAATGGGTAACTTGGCAACACTTTGTTAAAAAACACTCAACATTGCAAAGAAAATTTTTTTTGTAAAATCAGTATATACACACTACTACAGTCTTATAATGCTTAGTGAGATCATTTTCTGAAATTTTTTTTTTTTTTGAATTTTTTTTTTTTTTTGAATTTTTTTTTTTGTGTCTTCAAATTGTAAGTGATAAATACAACAGTCTAATAGTGCTTAGTGATTTCCTTTTAATTTTTAATTTTTTTTTTTTTTTTTTTTTTTTTTTTTTGGCTCTTCAAATTGTGAGTGATGAACACAACAGTCTAATAATGATAAGTGTTTTCTTTAAAAAAAATTTTTTTTTTGAATTTTTTTTTTTTGTGTCTCTTCACATTGTGAGTGATAATTACTGATCATATTATTGAAATGTTGAATTTGGATGCACTATGAATAAAAACATTCAACATGACAAAAGAATTATAATGGCACCACATTATGCATATTTTCATTGATATTCACTGATCATGATATTGAAATGTTGAACTTGGCAACACTTGGAAAAACACATTCAACATGACAAAAAAATTGAAATGACACTACATTA
>JASXTE010000398.1:0-49968 GCA_030280995.1 Hemileia vastatrix
ACCAAGTGACCACATGAGGGGTCAAATAATTGTCAATAAAATGTCAACTGTAACTCGTGACAGTAAGACAGGCAAAAGATACACATAAACACAAACACACTAACACAAAGAGAAGAAGATACAGAGGTGGTCGAATTGTAGTATAAGAAGAAGTAATACAAGTAGAAGAAGTACACAAGTGGTACAAGTGGACAGTAGAAGCAAAGAGATTGAGCTAAAGAGGATATCAAGGATGGAGAGGATGTTGACTATGAAGAAGAAGAAGAAGAAGAAGAAGAAGAAGTAGAAGAAGATTAAAATGGAGGTTCAAGAAGGTTCAGTGTTACGAGTGACCATACTTCATCAGGTACGTAGAGTGTGAAGAGAGTAGAGAAGTGACTGTAGACTATGGTTAAATGGAGGCACAGTAGTAAGAGAGTAAGAGTGTAAGAGAGAGAGAGAGAGAGTCACACATACACAACACAGAACAGACAGAACAGGACTGTTGGCAAAATCGAGCAGTGGCAAGTGTACACTTGCACGAGGACACAAGGAATGAAGGGAGTACGCAATGAGAGTGAAAGAATAAGAGAGAAAAAGCAGAAAAAAGGAATAGAACACACAGGGCACTCTGTGTGTCAGTTACCATAGAAACGGGAAAGAGAGAAATGCCGATTTTTTAGCTGGGGAGAGAAAGAGAGAAAGAAAGAAAGAAAGAGAAAAAAAGAGAAAAAAGAGAAAAAGAATAATCTCCTGGGTAAAGGAGGAAGCAGCCCTGGTCCAAAAAATGCTAGGAAAAAAAGAACCAAAGTGAGAGAGGAGATGCGGAGGGAGAGGAGACCAAAGCTAATACTAAAGCCGACAGTGTACTGCCCGAATTCACCAAATTATGCAATACTAGTCATGACTGCGACAGCCAAAAAAGAGAGAAAAAAACGAGAAAAAAGAGAAAGATCCTGTAGTAATGAAAAAATTGATCTGAAAGAGAAAGAGGAGAAAAGAGGAGAGATGGAGAGAGAGAGAAAGAAAGAAAGAGAGAAAGAGAGAAGAGAGAGAGAGAAAGAGAGAAAGAGAGAAAGAGAAAGAAAAAGTTAGAGAAAGAAAGAGAACATTGAAGAGCGAAGGGAGAAAAAGGGAAGAACTGAGGGACAAGATGAAGAGGAGGACGAGAACGACGATGAGGATGAGGATGAGGAGGATGAGAAGGAGGAGGAGGAGGAGGATGCGGATGCTGCACAAGACAGGAAGCGACGGTCATTCAGTTCTTCTCAGTCCCTCTCTTTTTTTTCTAATCCAACTGACTGTACAAACACTGTTAGTGAAAGTGAGTGACTACCAACAAATGAGTTTCTTAGGGCACAAAGTGAATTATTAACAATAACACTGACAACTATCCACTGAAGAGAGAAAAGAGATAAGTAAAAGCGCAAAAGAGCAAAGAAGTAAAATGGTAAAGAAAAGGAAAAGAGTAAAATACGTAAGTG
The DNA here is from genome assembly GCA_030280995.1 of Hemileia vastatrix. NCBI lineage: Eukaryota > Fungi > Basidiomycota > Pucciniomycetes > Pucciniales > Zaghouaniaceae > Hemileia > Hemileia vastatrix. The sequence continues at coordinate 1,464 of JASXTE010000398.1, forward strand.
AGAATAAAGAACATGCCGAAAAAGGCATAACAAGCATAACAAGAAGTAATAAAGAGCAAAGAGTTGTCCAGAGAGAAAAACGAGAAGGAAATGTTGCATCCTATATGACCCATTAGATGATTTAGCTGAACAATTATCCTTGACGATGTTTGTCATAGCGTTCTGGTGACCTGAGTTACTATTTCTCTCTCTCTCTTTTTTTTTCTTTCTCTCTTTTACTTCTCAAGGAGTCATTAAGTATTCAGGTCATTTGCAGAGACAAGGAGCAACAACAACAAGGGAAACTTGACTCTCACTCTGAAGTGGCTGCTGATTTATGCCTTGTTGTCTCTCTCATTCTTTTTTTCCTTTCTCACTGATACACACACACACAGGGCAAGTGATACAATTGTATACAGTTGGATCTTGTGTACAGTCAACACATGACCAACGAACAGAAGGACATGGGTGAGGTTCTTGTGGTCATGGCTTTACCATCATCAATTGGCTAGTGGACATTGCAGCTGTACCAGTTGAATAGGCCAAAGCAAGGGTACTGACTAGTCGAGGTGAGGCGAAGAATGAAGAATGAAGAGACATACTTTGAGGAGAAAAAGGGAAAAAAACGATAGGAAAAAAGAAACAGTGAAACGGAGAAAAGAGAGAAAGCAAGACGGATGATGGAAGGTGAGATGAAAACATCGAAACGCGGAACCACCGGCAACAGGGAAGACTGTGCGACAAGAAGACCGGAAGTTCTTTCAGGGTGCAAGTCCAGACTTCCTGCGTCACTTTATTCTTCATTCTTTCCTTTTTTTTCTCACTCTCACTCCGACGGACACAAAGGGTGAGTCTGTCGAGGGTGGACAAGAGAAGACTCAAGGAGGAAATGAATCTGCCGAATTAACTCTTTCGCAATGGACGAGTGTCCACGGTGAGTGAATGTCAGTCAATGTAAGTATGTGTTTGTGTGTGTGTGTGTATGATCAGTGAATAGAGTAGTTCTAGTGATGACTGGTGTCCAGAGCAGATGCGTGCATCATCAGTCGACCAGGTGAACATATGGACTGTTTTATCCAATTGTACAATGCACATTGAATTGTGAGCTGTGTGAGTTACCTTTTATCCATCAGTCAATTGAAGGAACAAGGTAGAAAAAGGTAGAAAAAGGTAGAAAGTGAGTTCTGTGTGTTCCGCGTGTTCGATCTATTCGATGTGTGTGCAATGTTGCCCTTTGCCGGTCACACAAGAGAACTCTTGTTGGTTTGTGTAAAAGTTTTTTATTCTTTCGTGACCAGACAGTGAGAACGTGCACTGGACACAGCCGGTTGAGAAGGTTGAGAAGGTTGAGAAGGTTTACAGAGAGTTGAGGGGTGAGGAGTAGTAACAGCAAATCGGTTTGTGCTTTCCCTTCCTCTTTTTTTTTCCTTTTATATTTTTCGTTTTTCTTTTCTTTCCTGCTCTTGCATCATAGACAGACAGAGAGTCTTTCTAACTCATACTTCTCATGGACAAAAAACATGCACACATGTCTGCCATGTTGGCCAGACTGACCAGAGGGTATCGTAATGGACACTGCCTCAATGCCTCGGTAACTTTCTTCTTCTTTTCACTTTCGCTGTTCTTTGCCGCCGGGCGGAAAGAGAAGAGAAGAGAAGAGAAGTATAAAGAAGAAAAAGGAGAAAGAAGAAGAAGAGAAGAAGAAGAGACTACACAAAAAAGAAAAAGAAAAATAAAGAACAAGGCTGGGTGCGTGTCCTTGTCTGCTTCCTCTTGGCTGATGGCTGATGGTTGATGGCTGATGGCTGTTGGCTATTGTGAGATTGTTACTCGAACACATGCCGTATAAGACGCATAACACTGGCGTAAGAGTGAACAAGTAAGAACTCAACAGCTCAACTGGAGAGAAGTGAGAAAGTCTGGGCTGGCCACGACTGGACCTCGACTTGCATCGTGGGAGCCTCGAGAAGAAGAAGAGAAGAAGAAGAGAGAAAGAGGCAAAACAGTTGCCCAAAGTAAAACTCACTCGCCACATTAAAGAAGACGGGCCAAAGGATAAGGAGGGCCAGTCTAAGGCCAGTCTTAGGCCAGTCTCAGGGCTAAAAAACAAAATTCCAACCGCCACTTGGACCCCAGCCCACTTCAATTTCTCTCATTCTTGCTTGCATGTCCTCTTCTTTCTCTCTTTCTCTTCTTCTTCTTCTTATTTTTCTCTTTCTTTCTTCCTACCTCATTACACAGCAAGGTGAAAAGAGAGAAGGAGAGAATAAGAGAAAAAGAGAATAAGAGAAAAAAAAGAACAGACTGACCCTTGCCCAGGAGCGAGAAAAGAGGCCAAAGTAGGAGAAACCCCTGACGTGCAGACGGTGTCCTGGCTGACTGACCAGACTGGACAAAGGGGGAAGAAGTGCAGGAAAAGAGGAAAACTAAGTAAAATAAGCAAAATAAGAAGAAAGAGGGTTCAAGCACGCACAGGGAAAAAGTGGTCCAGTAACACAGACAGAGGGGAGAGTCAATGGACCAGCCCGAGTAAGTAAGAAGAAGAGAAGAAGAGAAGAGGACAGAACGAAAAAGAAGAAGAAGAAGAAGAAGAAAAGTTAGAACCAAGGAACAGAGGCAACAGGCGGCTGGGAAAGAGGAAGAGACCGAGCAGGAAAAACGAGGAAAAGAGAAAAAACGAGGAAAAGAGGAGGACAGAACGGGGTTCAAGGAGAAAGAAGGGTTCATCAGCAAGTCACAGAGAAAAGGAGAAAAGAGAAGAAAAGTTCCTTCCACCCTGGAGGGGTTAAACGCCACTCACTGTGTCCGGTCTTTACCCTTTTTAACTTTGCACCGTTAAGGGCGAGGACCAGAAAGAGAAAAAACTCCGCTCAAGTAAAAGACCTTCGGGGTCGAAGCACTAAAGCAGCCATCACTGACTGACCGGGCTGCAAGGGTTCAACTTGTAAAATTGTAAACTACTCAACCCGTCGACCCTCGACCCGAGTCCGGTCATCTCTCTGTGAAATGCATCTTTTTTTCTCATTCTTTCTTTCTTCTCATTCTTTCTTTCCTTCTCTCTCACACAAACACAATCTTGCTCTTCCTTACTTTCACACTACCCTGGTCATCTTTGGCCTCAGTGCACTTGAGGTCAAGTCAAGTGACTTTGTTTCAACTGTACTCTTTTCTGGTTGTCTCTGTCTTTGGCTAATTCGTTTCTTCGTCTTTCACTCTTGCCATTGGTACTTGTTCTTCCTCTTGTTCGTCTACTTTTTTGTTGTATGTGCTTTTTTGCCCGCTTACTCTCTTCCTCTCTCTTCTTCTCTCTTTCTCTGTCCGAGCATCACAAATAACTCGAACAGGCAACAACAACCACTCCCCGTCCAAGTCCATAGGAAAAGAGTATGGTGGCAGCAGCAGGAAGAGCCAGTCAAGCCAAAACAACAACGGGAATCAGGTCTGGGTTGTGCTGGTCGTCAAATAAAAAAGAGAAAAAAAAAGACACAGACAAGAGGGAGAGAGGGTGGGACATTGAGTAAGGATTGCCTCAGAACTCTCAGGGTACAACACACACACATACACATCCACACATCTACACATATACACATCATCATGGCTTCCACAGAGAAACTATTTTCAGTCTGTGTGACTCTCTTTTTCCTCTTTCTCTTCTTTCTCTTCTTTCTCCGCTTTTCCTCTCTTTCTCTTCCATAAAAGTCGCTCTCCCCTGAGGCTGCCGAATTTACCCTACTGCACTAACCTACCTGTCCTACTGCTCCCTCCGCATCCTCTCTGTGTATCTCTATCTTTCTCTCTTTCTCTCTCTCTCTCTCATTCTTTCAGCTTCATCTTTCTCATCTGTGCTCTTTCTCCTTTCCCCTCTTTCACTCTTCTCACAGTCGCTCTTTCTCTTTTACTCTATTCCTCTATTTCTTACCCAACTCACTCATCTTGTTGTGCATCAAGCTAACCTTCACACTGTAACCTGTGCCTCATGACTAAGATCAAGGTTATAAGGGTGAAGGTAAGCACCTTTTGGCCAACCAACCAGGTAACAGAGTCACTTGCAAGTCACTGAGAGGCCCTGACGAGAACAACTCTGCAACTGCCCACTGGGCCAACACAATTTAACCTCTTTCCCTGACAAAGAAAGCGCAAGAAGAGTTGACGCAAGGGCAAGTGACAAAGGGCTAATTTATTGCACTGTGACCAAAATAAACGAACCAGTCGTTTCCTTCCTTCCTTCCTGCCTGAAGGTTCACTAGGAAAAAGTCGAAAAAGTCAAAAAGTCTAAAAGGCTTACAAGCCATTGAGCCAGTGTGTGACTGTGTCCCAGCTGTGACATAAACATTCCTACTGGCGATTCTCTCAAGTCAAACGACCCAGAGGTCTAATGCCTTCACTTGGGACTATGACTTTACTTGACTTTACTCAACCTCTTGCAACACACTCACACTTGAACCCTTTGACAGAACCTGCTGTTGAACAATCTTCACAGTCAATGGTAACCCCTTCTCTACCCTTTCTTTCAGTCTCTCTTTCTCTTTCATTCTTACTTCTTTCATTCATTCATCTGTTCGCTTCTTCTGTTACTCTTTTCTTGCCTGTTGCCTATTGCCTGTTGGACAAGCGTGTCGTCATATGGACGGTCATCTTGGGTCAGCATTGTTGTCCACCAAGCAGGACAATGCAGGTGTCCTTAGACTTTTTCCTGTTTCTTCATTCTAACTCTTCAGTCTCTATCTCTCTTCAGTTTGTTCTTTCATCCTGCTAACCTTTTTGGGTTCTTTTTCCCTTCTCTATTTCACATTGGACTGTTTTTCTATTTCTCACCCCCACCTCAAGTTTCATTTCACCATGCACCAGGTGAGAGGAGAAGACCTTGGACGAGGACAACATCTGCAACCTAATACTTCCATCGTGAGGACACAACAACCACATGTGTATACCAAGCACAGGCAACCTTGGCAATGGTTGTACCTTCATTACCTTTGATATTAACAAACACACATATATATATACACACATACATACACTCATCATATTGACTTACACTCATTTACTCATCTGCCCGTCTACAAGTGAGTCTATGATGTCACTAACCATGCTCAACTCCATCACTCATTACCCCTTCTCTTCACACTCATGAGATCGTCACGTTGACTATGACAATCATCATCAACTCACTCACTGTTGATCTTGAACTCTGGACACTGGGAAAAATAGTGACATTGCCATCACCATCACCAACAAGAATAAAGGAAATATTTTTTCTATGAAAAACGAAAATGTTACTTATAATAATATTAACTTACATTTACCATGTGATTGATGAAATATAATTTGTTGAACAATTTAACTATTTGACAAAGATGATGGTGATGATGATGATGACATGAAGATGCAGTGGAAAAGTATAAAGATGACAATAGTGGTGGTAAAATTGATGATGATATTGACGGCCAGAGGTGAGTAGTGTAACAGTTTATCTGGGTTGATGGTAGTAGCATGTGACATCAAGTTGGTCACAAGTGATATCAATGATATATCCAGTCAAAATGGTTTAACAAATATATACCTGTAGAGATGAATGTTGCTAGTGTATGTTGTTGTATGTTGATATATTTGGTACTTCAAGTACAATTGAACACACGTTACGACAGTTGATAATAATTAAAGATGATACAGTCTAACAATTGGAGGGATAATTGAATAAATGTAAGATGATGATGATGTTGATCGGGTAGACACATACACACATGAAGAAAAAAAATACACAGGCCGAGAGAGAGGTCGATGTTGAGCTTGTGGGGTGTGAGAGTTGAGAGTTGCCAGTTTGACTGAGCCGGCAGAAGTCTGCTGAGTTTTTTTCGCTTTTTCTTCTCTCTCTCTCTCTTCTCTCTCTGCACAGCCTCAAATGCCAGCCACTGAGGGCAGGAAGGTTGAAGTTGAAAGGGCGTAAGGAAAAAACAGAATATTCACGTTGAACCAAGAAAACTCCGAGGATGTGATGGAAGTTCACTTCGACTTTTCCTTCTTCTTTTTTTCACTTCTTCTTCTTTTCTCACTCTTCACTCTTCTCTTTCTCTCTCTCTCTCTCTCAACACAAGTGCCAGGGTAAACTGCTTCTCTTTACCCTCTCTCTTACTGTTTCATTCTTTCTTTTCATGGTTAAATGCATACTTTTCTCTATCTCATCGCACCAACTGTACTGACACACAGTCACACTCCTTTCATCCTGAATCACGTGTTGCACTCTTAAATGATCTACCCCTCCGGTCGTCATTTTAAGGCCTCGCCACTCTCACTACATTTTCTCTCTTTTTCCTTCTCTCTTTGCCTTTTCCTCTCTTCATCCCTCCTGCTGTATCTCGGACTGTGTCGAGTTCATTTGACACATTCACTCCCACACAGTATCGAGATACAGCTGCCTTTTGTGTCTACTAATTGGCACTTGCTAACTTGTTGGCCCATTCACACTCTTTCACACAAACACATTTCCGGTTGCCCATGAAAAGTGGAACAACGGACTTAACCCATCAGGACACACAGTCGCACAATCATTGTGCCTTACTTACACCCACAACTGAGCACTAACTGAGAACTAACTGAATAACCACAGAACCACACAACCAAACAACAAGTCTTTCTCTCTCTCTGTTTGTGTGTGTGTGTTTGTTGAAAAGTACTTTTGGTTTAACACCAAAGATATATCTTGGCACACGTTCGAAAAACATATGCAATTCACCCACACAATGACATAACAAACTGCAAATGACATTTACTTCCAAACATTTCAAGTGCACAGCTTGGTCCAGTTGACACTTGTTTAATTCAAGTAAATAACCTTAACTTGAGATTTAAATTGCCCTCTTGTCGATGCACCTGCCACCATGCGGTTTGTCATGATAAACACATTTTTTCTGTGAAAATGAAATCAGCTGCAAATTTCATTCAAATTCTTCTGGTCATTTTCAACCTTTCAATCTCTGCTGGTCAGGTTGGTTTTATAAATCATTGTTAATTACAATATAATAAATCTTACATCATAATTATCTTTGTAGGAAACATCTCAGTCCAATGCAAACGGACAGAATATTAAACAAATCTATTTGGATTATAACATTGCCGGTAACGATGATGGTAAGAATATTTTACCCTTTATGTAGAGTAATCATTTATTTTATTTGTTAAGTATTAAACAAAGATTTATTCATCTAATCGATTGTCATTTATTTTTATTAAATAGAATCATCATGGATACCCAGAGGTGTAATAACCGTTTCTAACAAAGACTCATCAGCAAAAATATCATCATATACACTGTCAGATCAACAATTTTCTCAATTAAAACAAGCTGCCGATGATGAAAGTAGAGTGGTAAGAATAAGGGCTAAATTAGATAAAGATTCAAACTCAAATGTAACATATACATTTGTCAGAGCATGTGCTCTGCATCGGTCATCATTGTCAGAAATAATTCAAGTTTACCTTGATTCAAGTAATTCTTTGATGGGCATTTGGGTGGCATCTAAAAATCCAAGTTGTATATCAAATGGCAATACATTATCTAAAACATTCACCGCATCAGTTGAACTTAAATCAACCGTAAATGGTCCAGTTCCAGACACTCAAACTTACTTACAACGATTAGAACAAGAAAAGCAAGAAAAATTGCGTGGAGAGAAAGGGGATAACAGATCTTTCCTTGCTAAATACGTAAGTAAATCATTTGTACACAGAAAGACACAAATTGTCACGAGGACAATTTGTCATTTCATTTTGAGTATATTTTCAATGTTCAAGTGTAATCATATACTAAGTAATCAATCTATCTTTTCAGTGGATGTATATTGTACCCGTGGTTATATTCATGCTGATATCTGGGGCAGCCAATCCTGAAGGTGAAGGTTAATAATTTATATGAATAAAGTCATTTTGACAAGTGTCATCGGCGTATTTATTGTCATGAAATGGAGTCAATTGACGACTTCCTCCTTTGAACATTTCTTGGCGCCATTAGTTGTCTTCACTCTGTCTTTCCCTTTTGGTCCTTTTTCCCTTCCTCTTTTCATCTTGGGCTGTCTTTTTTCTTCTCCTCTTCCTCTTTGTCATTTGAATTTGCAGCTGTTGAAATCAACCTTGTAAACTATGTCCGAGAAGTGAGCAATTGGTCAACTGTCACTCATCCTTGTCCGCTTCACTTGCTTCAGCTTGACTCGGATGATCTTTCATTCTTTCATTCTTTCTTTCTTTCCTCTTCTTCTCCTCATCCTTCACGGTCAACTTGACAAAGAAATAAGTCATTCAACTTACTCTGGACAACCCTTTGTACAATGTACACTATTTGTCCATCTTTTCATCTTTCCAAATTGAATAATGCAATTGCCCTCATCACAGTCAATTGTTGTAGCGACACTTGGTTAATCCTTGTAAACTTTTCAACTTTGTCTAATGATCTATCCGTATCAATTTACATTCTAAGAAGGGTCTTTATGTAAAGATTATCCTACCACATCACTTGTCATGGTACAATTTGACCAGTCAGTTGAAAATACAATCAGTGGTAGGTTAAAAAGTAACAGAATTAATTGCTTACAATTCAAATAACTTGTTGAACAAGTATACACAAGTTTACAACAAGTGTATTCATACAGGTACGTGCATTACATCGACGATAACAACAACAACAACAACAACCAAAACAACAACAACAGCAACAAGAACAACAAGTATAAAAATTCTTTCTCTTTGACTCAAGTACACCAAGAATGGCCATTTGCCTAATGGATGGGATGACTGAGTAGTCATTCACAGAACATTCATTGGCAGTTGAAATGAAGTGTAACAGTGACCATTGATTCCACCATGATAATGCAAATTAAATTCACCTGCACGACTAGAGTGCAACTGTTTGCCATTTACAAGGAAAGTGAAATCAAAGATGTTTTCTTCTTCTTCTTCTTCTTTGGCACAACCAGTGTAACTTGTAGGTATACACATCTTTCCCTCTACTACTTTAAGATACCTGGTGAATTTTTGCACAAAAATGCATCTCACACACATCAATCACGCTTTACTCTGTACAAGTGGCCCGGTTAAGCTTGACAAAGAGCAATTGAAGTGTTATCTGTCTAAATTTCCGAGAAAAGTCATCATCTATGAACATCTTTTCGAACATCTGAGGCGCAACGTGAGAAGAGGACAACAGTTGAATGATCATTGTGATGATCAGTCAAAGGATACGGCAGTAATACACGTGTACATGATTTACCATTTAAAAATAACCCTGTTCAATCAGTATGTTCAGTTCATTCTGTTCATTCTATACTTTTCTATGCCTATTTTTTTCTATTCCAAGCGTGGCCAAGTGGAATTAATTGTGTGAGAGGATGAGAAGAGAGGATGAAGGGAGGATGAAGAGGCGATATTCATGAGTAGATGTTTGTTGGATGTTGGATGTTGGATGTAACTAATGAACAGACAGAGTAAAAGGCACAGCAAAAGGATTTGCCATCTGACTTGTGAGTATTTGAGTATTTTACCAAGTCAGCAGGTGCTGAGCAGGTTTAACTTAATGGTCAAAGGGCAAAATGAGCCCCTCAACTTGCAGGTCGACCTAACCAACCCTGTTCAAGGGTGAAAGGTACCAAATTCAAGAGTAAGAAAGTAAGAAAGTAAGAAAGTAAGAAAGTAAGAAAGTAAGAAAGTAAGAAAGTAAGAAAGTAAGAAAGTAAGAAAGTTAGAAAAAAAAACGTCTAAAGACTAAAGGAGAACGGGTAAAAAAGAAAAGTGGATTCATGTTCCACCTGTTGACCTTGAAGAATTAATTGACTTGCATCAAAGGGCACGTAAACTTGTGAAAGTCACTAGAAAAGCAACTATAATTTACCTGGATGCAGGTTAATGGTTGATGTTTCTTCAACTACCTTTTAATCTCAATCCACTCTTTCACCTGACAATATTTTTTGACCTGATGATGATGTCGACAAACTTTTCTTTCAACTCATTTCTCCTTTTCATTTTCTCTTACAACCTTGTGTCAAAAATGGGAAAACTTCTTCACCACATTCATTACCTAACATTGTCAGACCAATGGAAAAGCGCGTGGTCCATAATTGTTCACCTTAATGTGTCAATGTAAACAGTGATGATGACGATGATGATGATTGTGCACGAGCTAACTACTGATCAACTGTTGGCAGTGATAATCTTGACACATTAAAAATGTTAGACGAATTATGTGACTCTTGTGCAGAATGTGGTGACCTTGTGTGTTCTAATTTTCTCTGTAGTAACGGATTACAGAATAGAATTATTTCTCATGGACGAATTTATGCCATTATTTGGGTTCGATTGATATTTTACACCATGGTAGTGTCTTCATTTACATACATTGAAGACTTGAAAGATTATGCACAAACTCAGGTATGGATTGCATATTTTCCTCTAATTTTGTCTTTCATCTTGTGTGCAACTATTTTCATAAAGAATCCTGGTTTCACACCCAAAAGGAGAAATTCATGTCTTGATACACTTTTCATCATTACGGTCTCTGTTTCGATGGCATCTGCTGGTGCTTACCTAAAAACACCGGTAATCTTTTTCACCATTTACATGTCAACCTGTTTGTGGTTCATCTTAACTGTTGCTAAATATCGTAAACTTGTCGATCCATGTACATTTTTAGCAGCCATAGTATCATTTCTTGCATTGCTTCTCATATATTTGACTTTGGGAGATGGATTAGTTGAATTGGTTGAATTGCTTTATTCAGCTGCTGGTGCAATCATTCTCGATCTGATGCTTCATTTATGGTTTTCCAAGAGACTATGACTGTAAATTGTCAAATCTTTCATCAATTCATCTAACATTCAACTAACATTCTAAGTCACTGTTGAGGTAAACACACAATTGGACATCCAATAAACTCTCCTTCCTCCCTAATTCTTTGTACAAGTTGATGATGATAACATCGCATTTCTATCAAACTCCATTTACACTGGCATCAGCAAATTAGTTTAAGTGATGAAGAATGTATGATAGATAATAAGCATGTGTGTTCGTGTTATTCTATCACCGTCAACCTCTAATATTACCAGTAGTACAGTGTAGTTAATCTTGACCGGGCCAAGTGACTGGCCAATGAGAAGATTTGACCTTGACATGGGTTACCATGAAATGTTATTGGTTCATTTGGTACAAGAGGTGTCACACTTTTGATCCAAGGATTAATCAATTCCATCATCAATTACTATTTCACCTTGGTCTTGTCGATTTTTATCTTTAAAAGTAAAATAAAAATTGTTCTACTTGTTCAATTCTTTAACCAATTGACGAAGAATTTTAAAATTAAAAGTAGTGTTTTTGACACTTTGTTTAATATGCTAGTTTAGTATGCTCGTTCAATTCGATTTTTCGAGAAATATATGAATTGTAAATTTCTTCTTTCAGTTTCCAGTTCACTCTGGTGGCAATAAAAAAACATACGAAAAAATCACGTGACGATTAATCAATGATAAAAATATTTTACTTTAGACGCACAATATTATTGAGATTTACGTAGGTTTTACTCAATTGATGTCAATGAGTGATTGAATTAAATTTAATCGCACCATCAAATGAAAATATCAAAAAAAAACACTTGTCATGAGATTCTAATAACCAACATGTTGTCCCTGCCTTCTTCGGCCACAAAGCCAAGAGATAAGTAGAATTGTTTCATATTGTCTGCACAATCAAGTGACAGTTTATAACACTTGAGACCTTTAGCAAGTGAAATGGCACTTCTTACAAGTAGTTTACCCAAATGTTTACCACGATAAGATTGATCAACAACAACATCTTCAATTCTACCTCTAATTGCACATGAATGTATGAATTTGTATTCTAAAAAAAGTGTCGTTGTTCCAACAATTTTATCAATTGAAGGATCAAAAATAGTTAGAATATAATAAGTTGAATGTTGCTTCATCATTTGAAATGTTTGTTGGAATTTTTCTTGCTTGATTTCACCAACACTTGTCAAGTGTTGTAAAAGATCCAAGTATCCATGTGAAAAGTCATCCAATTCAAGTGGTCGTAGGATAAGTCCTTGTTCTTTAGCAATGATTATTTCCTTCTTGATGCTTTCATGTTGATGTAAAATTTGTGGATCAAATAAAAAGTTACCCTGACAGTCACCTTTTTCACTGGCCATATCAAGTTGACACGTGTCAAATATTCCAATCGGCAACTTGCCAAACTCCAAAACAAAATCAGCTGTTTTCCCCCACTTTTCCACCAGGGGAAAAAGTACACAAGTTTGTCTCGCCGTCATCACATGCAATGACTTTGTTACACAAGTAACAAAGTTCCTTCCTAACTTTTTTAATACTTGATGGTAAATTCGTCTTTCAAAGGCCAATCTAAATCAACATGTTGATCACGTGTCTGTGTGTAGCATAAGAAAAGTGTTTCTTTTCATATTTCCCAATCTTCTGGAGAAGTCTCATTGTCTAAGAAGAATGAGTAAGCGCGTGAATCTCGATTGTTCACCTTATTATAAATAGTCGCGATGTCCACGTAGAATATTCTAAACGTGTCTTGACGCGAGCAGATCTTATTCATACTTCTAAAAATGGCCCAAAAATGGGTTATATCGACAACAGTACCTGTGATGATTGCTGCAGTCGCTATTATGGTAGGACTGCTTCTTTTAATCAATCGTTACAAAAAGAAATCCTATCGTACTGAGACTGCCAATGTTCGTAGGTCACCCCCTAAATCTGTACATCCAGGCCCAAGAACAGTTCCTAGGATGCCACCAAGAACTTTGCGTAATTCTTATGCGAATCCCATGCCGTCTGGTCCTAAACCATCACAATCTATGATTCCAAGAATGCCACAACGAATACCTCCAAGGATGCCCTATCGAGGAATTCAACGAACTGGACCACGAATGCCTCCAAAGGTTAATCCAGCTATGTCATCACGATTTGCCCCAAGTATGCCACCAAAATTATTACCTAATATGCAACCACGTATGCCTTCACGTGTTCCTACTCTTGTGCCGCCCAAATTACCCGAATGGGACTTACCATCTGAAGATACCGGAGAAATTGGACTGTTACCATCAACGATGCCTTCCGATGACAACAATTATATCTCCGAAACCTTGGAACAAGAAAAGAACGTCGAGTCGAGAGAGTCAGTTTGTTCTGTCAAATCAGACGGCTCTCATATTCCATACGTTGCCGGGATCAGTGATGCAGATTTTGGAGTCCTCGATAATTCACTATGAGAACATTGTGAATATATCAGTTGGTACAACAAGTCAGTCGTGTATATAACGCTACTATTAAAAAACGAATTATCATGTTGGAAAGGTTGATTCGATTTATTCTGCTATTCAATGATTTTCACACTGAGTTTAAGGTTTTTTAGTTAGAAATGATAGTTGGACAGTTTCTCCAAAAGTTCTTACAAAGATACAAAACAAAGGTCAATTTGAAACCATTGTTTTTAACTCTTTATTGACCAGGAGGTCGCATCAAACCAGGAGGAGGTGGTGGTCTCATACCTGGTGGTAAGGGTGGTGGTGCACCTCGACCTAATGGTACACCTGGAGGTAATGGCATTCCGGGTGGCGGTGGGCCAGAAAACATTGGTGGGACACCAGCCATTGGTGGTAATCCTGGAGGTAAACCAGGAGGCATTCTAGGTACTTGTGGTGCCATAGTTGATGGAGCTGGACCACCTACACCTCGAACAGGACCAGATAAACCTGGACCAGCTCCTGGCATCGGTGGTAAAGATGGCGGTGGAAGACTTCCAATACCTCTTCCAACAGCTCGACCAATTCCTGGACCAGGAATAGAACCTGGAATAGGTACCCTTGGAATACCTTCTTCTGGTGGTGGTGGACCTTCAACTGTTAGCGATACAACATTTTCACCTCGAAGTAGTAAAAAACCAAGTACTCTTTTTTCTTCCTTTTCAACTCCTTTTGATCCTTTTCCACGAATTTTTCTAAACTCTTCACAATCAGCAAGAATTAAATTCATATGTTTGTCAAAAGCTTTAAATGTGCCCACTAAATTACGTCCATCCTGAAGGATAACTCGCATTCGATAGTTGATGAACTGAACCATCTTGTTATTTTTACTGATCGTCTGAAATACGAAATAGACATAACAGTTACAACTGACAAATCGATAACTTTGAAAAAGATAGTACTTACCATTTTTAAATAATTACAAAGATTTTCCAATTGTCTTGCAAAGTGTCAATGTTCTTTAGGTGAGATAAAAGAACGACAGTTATTATTATATTCAGTGCTTTCGAATGGTCGGCTTGAAGCAAAGCGGCAGCGCGGTGAGCAGCACCAACCAAATTTCATCTTAAAATGCTGCTGACGATAACAGCGTCACCTTGTGAATAATATAAGCAAGAGTAAGTGTTTTCATTTTTGCTCAGCTGCAGTTTCAGCTTCAGCTTTCAGGGCTCAACTAGAAATTCTGATGGGTGCTCGACAGAGTACCAATCCGCTTACAACCACGGGATCTGTGTCCAACAGTCCTCGTTTTTTTTCAAATGCTTCATCGTCCAACAGACCAAACCAAGATACTAATCAATCAAGGAGGCCAATAATTCCAGCCAACATAGATCTGCGTCAACGTGCACGGTCTCTTTCATCAGTCATTGACGGAGCTACAAGTTCTGTATCAGGTGGATCTTCAAGGTAATTGCTGTCAATTGCACTTATTTATCACATTAATTGATATATATAATTTTTCATATTGTTTATATTGTCTTGGTGAGGATAAGTGTACTCAAATAATTGCTTATTTTTCCTTTTAATCTATCACCAACAGGGCTGGCCCTTCGTTCTTTGGGATGTCGGGATTGTCATTTGGTTTTGGAAATGCGCTGGACGCAGTATCACCTGACTCAGATACAAGTACTGAAGACTTATCAGCAATTCATTCTCGGTCTAACCAACCATTTTCAGCTCACTCGCTGCCTGTTCAGTTTGTTCCTTTTAATGGTGAGATATTCCACCCATTGTTTAGTCAATCATTTGTAACTTTCATATTGAATTTTTTTTTCTTCTTCTTTTTAGGAATCAAGTGCCCGGTCTGTTCTAAGACAGTTTTGCCTGACGACATTGAGTGTCACCTTGTCATTTGTTTAACCAAACCACGAATCAATTATAATGGTAAATTGACTCAGTCCTAGCTGCGTGTCCAATTGAAATGACTCGCCTAGATGCAAGTTGACTTGACTTGGCTGTTCTTGCTGTTTGTTATGCCATTTGTAACGCTGCAATCGATATTTTCTTTCGACAGAGGATGTCCTGCTGGAGGATAAAGAAGTTGAATGTGTAATTTGCCTGGAAGAACTCAATCGGGGAGAAACCATAGCGCGGCTTCCATGTCTCTGTATATATCATAAAAGGTAATGTTCAATGTAAGGTCTCTCTCTCTCTCTCTCTCTACTTTTCTTTTGTTCTTTTTGTACATTTACTCCCTTATCACCTGGTAAATACGTGTTTTTGACGTCGGGTATAATTTATTTTTCCCTTTTGTCCATTATGCGTGATAGATGTATTGATGCTTGGTTCGAGGTTAATCGCTCTTGCCCTGAGCATCCTTCGGACTGATCTGCAGATGCCAACAACATCAATTATACCCAGCTAGCAAGCAAATACTTGAGTCAACAAATTTGAGGGCCGATTCCACCACTACCACCAAAATACAGACACTTGAAGACAGCTAGAATGAATCCAATCATATTAATTGAATACAAATACATGATGAAAAGGACTATCAAATTGAACAAACAACGGCAGCAGATTCAACCTCAACATCCTTTACAATTTAACAACATCAACATCATCAACAACAACAACAAGAAAAATTGTGCATAGATTTAGTCTTGAGGCTTGATTACCTATAAAGTTGATTGCAACACAATCGACAAATAATGATTAAAGTATAAAAATGGTCTACTGATGTACCAAGAAACTGTGAAAACTTCTCCTTAAATAACGGTATGTAATCGCTTGGATGGCATATGTCAATTTGATTATAAATCTTGTGCCAAAACGAGGAAATTTTAAAAAATTGAAAAACAAGCGCATTGAAAATATTAAAATTATCAAAATATTGAAGAAAAAAACGAAAAAAAACTCAACAAAATCAGAAATCTGTGATTCAACTCTGGAAATTAGTACAAGTGATCAACAAAGCGCAGTGGATATTTGAACGCAATTTACAGAACATTTACAACAGCTCAAGTGGAAATCTGCGAAACTATTCAGCTACTTTTTCATTACTTCAAATGTTCTTTACTTTAGCTCGAAAAGAAATTCATTTCATCCTTTTTGGTCATTGGAATTATTTGAAATCAACAAAATTAATTTGACATAATTTTCTGGTCACCATTTGAATGGAACCATCAACATTTTCATCAATCTTCGTCGCACTTGATGACAAACAAATTATAATCCATCAGATGTTAACTCTTCTTTTCTTCTTTTTTTTCTTTTACATCTAACACGAATTAATTCATTGACATGGCATCTCTTTTATTTCTCATCGATGACTTGATCGGATTAGTGCCATTCACTTGGTTTTATCACATTGATATTCATCTCTTTGCTTTGCTGATTGTGACCGATGGGTATTTTTTTTTCTTCTTCTTTGCCTTCACTTTTTCTTCATTCTGCTTCCATCCAAGTGTGAACTTGTTTTTCTTTTACTTTCAACCTCAAACATTGATGTATATTAGATTTGAAAAAGCTTAATTTAGTTCACCACATACAACCTAGTAAGATGAAATACCCTGAAAATATTATTATAATAACTGCTGCTTTCACATGTTGTGCGTTTCCCATTCCACTTGAGCGAATTAAAAAATCATTTGCCTAAAATTGAAAATTGACAAAATCAAAATTAACCTGTAACTTGGTTGCTTCTGCTGCTGTTGTGACTGTTTTATGTGTTTGTTATGGACTTGGCTTAAATTCGCCGATTTCAGAGCCGTCTTGTGAAGATAACTTGAAGTTTGAACAAGAAGGATAAAGTTTAGGCAACAACAAAAACAGTCTCCGACATCGCCAGACATCACACACTTGTTCTCTCACACCTCAGATACAGATGAATGGGTATTATTGATTTAAATTGAAATTTTCGACTGATTAACTGGATGAAGTCAGATTGAGAGAAACTTGACAGATTAACAAAAAGGTACAAACAATTTATTTCTTAAATGGCAGGTAGAAATGATATAACGATTGATAAATTGTTATCTCATTCAATGGAAACAAGTAGAAGATCTTTTGAAACAGTTTGACAGGGGTTAGCATTGACAGATGTGACTACACCATCACTGGATGATTTTAATACATATTCCATTTTCATTGCAATCAACACAACGACTAAATCACCCGACTTTAACAAACACCTTATCGACAACTCCTTGCATTTGTGAGAGTATTTCACCATTACTTGGAAGTCCAGATGAATCTGTTTGACTATAGTAGAAGTATGAAGGCACAGGTAAATCAAACTGAAGACAATTATTCTTTTAACTTGACCATTTTTATCGGAAAATAGTAGAGTATATTCACCTTTGTCACTGTTAATCTCACGTGGTGATAAAAATCCACCTTTTTCACTATCGATGGTTTAACTGAATGTATCATTGTGAGGATAACCTATTGATTGAAGGATGATGGAATGTTTCTTTCCTTGATGGAAAAATTCAATTTTTTCCTTAGTCTGAAGAAAATCGTGACATCTGAACGAGTCGTTCAAATTGAAGTGTTTCTTGGTGATCATGTTGTGCATTATGGCAAAAGCTACAGCTAACAGATGTTCACCGGTGACATTCTTAGTGGTAAGTGGGGAATTTGTGTGTTTTTCGATGAAATCAGCGGTAAAATCACCTTGAGTGACTTTTATTGACATTACAAAGGAGAAATGGTAAATTTGATGTAGATCCAGTTATCTTTGTCTGAGACAGTGCTGATCGTAATTTGGCAAGAGCAGTGTCTCGAGTTTTATCCCAGGTTATTATCTTGGCGACCATTGGATCATAAAATACAGAAACAGTGTAACCAGTTCTGACTCCATTTTCGATTCGAATTTCCTCTGACTCAGGAGATTTAAACTTCCCGAGTAAACCTGGACATGGCATGAATGAATTGTCACAATCTTCTGCGTAAACACGAGCTTGAAATGCTTGTCCTTTCAACTTAATTTGTTCTTGTGTCAAAGGCAAAGATTCAGCTGAAGCAACTCGAATTGCCATTCAACCAAATCAACATTGGTGATCATCTCAATAATCCGATGTTCTACTTGTAATCGAGTGTTCATCTCAATGAAATAAAATTTCGAGTCAGATGGATCAAAAATGAATTCTACGGTGAAATTTTAATGAATTTTTTTTAACAATTGTATTCGGCTGTTACATTAGTTCTAGGACCTTTATATGTATCCTCGACATTTGTTTGTATTACACTTACATAATTCTTTTTGTGATTGATTATAATACTTTAAATGATATGAGAATGTTATTTCTTCATTGGCTTTTAAATCTTTTTTAGCAAATAAACCAGCCCGTGGATATCCATCAACGATCCATATTTGCATTTCGCAATTTGGATCACACGAATGATTAACAAATCGACATTCATGTGCCTTTTGGTATGCGTCAATGACGTAATTTGTGTTAAGTTGAAGTGTATACTGACCACTGGAATGTTTGCAATCAGTTTTCATTCGGAGAGAAAAATCTTCACGAGGTACAATTTCTCCAATATATTCCATAATATATGTATTTTTCAATATTTTCTTCATTATCTTCACTCCCCAACCGTTTTCTTTGGTACGGAATCTGATCAATTGGGGAGCCCATTGTTCAAAATAAATTCTTTGATTGCCACAATCAATTTTACAAAGGTTAGCACATTCATAGTTGATTGCGCGATTAACACAATTTTCTTCGCACAAATAGTAGTTTTTACCTGATGCACACTGACACATACCATAGTCTTCTTCTCTTTTCATGTCTTGGTGAATAATATTCTCTGAAATTAATTCATAGACATTTGAAAAATCTTTACCATCTTATGACAGCTTATCCAAGTCGACTTCTGATTTCATCGCTGATACCTGGTCCAGGTGCTTCTTCGATGACTTTTGGATGTCGCCGTTAAACTGAACAGTCTCTTTCAAACAAGTTCACATAATTGCCATGATAGTCGCCAAAAACCTGAACTTCTGTGTGCTCGGGTGATCGAATATACTCTTCAATAAGAACAGCATCATCACCAGCAGAGCAGAATCTAATTGTGAAAAAAATTCTTCCTTTGAGTTGACAATTCTCATACCTTTACCACCACCACCTTTGATTACTTTGATTAAAACGGGATATCCCATAGAATCAGCTTGATCCATCAAGAATTAATCATCTTGATCACTGCCATGATAACCAGGGACAACCGGTACACCGGCAGATTGCATAATTGACTGGGTTTCCGACTTGATGCCCATCGAATGAATTGCTGACTCAAGTGGACCAATCCAAATGATATCTCAATGTTCGCATTTGGATGCGAAATCTGAATTTTCTGATACAAATTCATAACCTGGATGAACTGGCACAAGCACCGGATTGGCCTGGCAATTATCTTTTCTTAATTCAAGTACGACAGACTCGCTTCAGGTGGACCTAAAAGATATGCTTCATCAGATTGTTTTACATGTAAAGTATTGGCATCAGCAGTTGAATAAACTGCAATTGACTTAATTCCCATATTCTTTGCAGTTTTCATAATTCTACATGCGATTTCACCTCGATTGGCCACCAGTATTGATCGAGTCGGCTTGTATACATTGGAGCATGCTTCAAATTAGATTGGATACATCGCTTTGGAATGAAAATTATGTTTCTCGATGTTTCAACCGCAACTCGGTACATTTTAAATCAAGTTTATCGATGGTGGGACAATTGAGAAAATCATACAAAATTGAACAATTGTGTCTAAATAATTCGATTGCAAAGAGGGAAATTAACTAAATCAAAATGAATGTGACTAAAAAAAGTCAGTATTTGAATCAAAAGTCTGATTAATTTAAGGTTCAATAAAGAGACCTTCAGATTTGTAATTGAGTCCGACTTTTTGTTACGACTTGCTGTTGAGGTTAATTCAAGTGAACGAATGTGGAGCCAGCTGATGGATGCTTCAAGCATAACTTCGACAGTGTGTCTGTGTGTATTACAAGAGAATTGGCTGGTAAGTGTGTTTGTATGTGAGTGAAAGAGAAGCAGAGAGGCACTGTGGGTCAATTCAAAGTCAAGTTTGTTCCTTGTTTATTCCCTTCCATTCTTCATCATTTCAAATCGAATAGCCTTCTAAATTGCATTCAAATGATTCGCGGAGCTTTGATCACACGTTATTTAGCTACTCAATCTTCTAGGCTACCATGTAAATTGACAGGAATACCTTGTGCACCAAGTCTAATTGCCGTTCGTTACATCAACACTTGTCTTACTCGGTAAGTCAACATTAAACACTTTTACAATTTATACTAATCGTTTGTAATTATTTAATTGATATAATTGGCTCATTTAGAACTAGAAGCTTACATCATAATCGAAATACATGGTTAATCAAGCCATCAAATAATGTACGTTTTTACTCATCCGATCTGCCATCACATACAAAAGTACCATTACCTGCTCTTTCACCGACCATGGAATCGGGATCAATTGTTTCCTGGGAAAAGAAAGAAGGTGACAAATTGAATGAAGGTGATTTACTAGCTGAAATTGAAACAGACAAAGCAACTATGGGTTTTGAAACACCAGAAGAAGGATATTTGGCTAAAATTCTTATATCAGCTGGTACAAAAGATGTGCCAATTGGAAAATTATTGTGCATTATTGTTGAAAATGAAAGTGATGTTGCCGCTTTCAAAGATTATGTTCCCTCTGACAGTGACTCTGCACCGGTTAAAAAGTCATCTTCACCACCACCACCACCACCTACAGCAAGTTCGACATCGACAACGACTAGTCAACCAACTCCCTCTCCTTCTTCTTCGCCATCGTCTCCAGCATCAGCTCAATTGCAACGACCATCTCCTGGTGGTAGATTGTTTGCCAGTCCATTGGCTAAAAGACTTGCCGCAGAACAAGGACTCGATTTATCTAATTTACCTGGTTCTGGTCCAGGTGGTCGAATTGTATCAACTGACCTTGCCAATGCTTCAGCTGGCTCAGCCGGTTCAGGTTCATATTCTGACATTCAATTGACTGGAATGCGAAAAACAATTGCAAAAAGACTCACAGAATCTAAACAAACGATTCCACACTATTACCTTACAATTGATGCTCGAATTGACCAACTCTTGAAGTAAGTTCTTACTTTCAATATACAATGGAAATTAACACTGTTCTAATCATCATTTCTTTTGTCAATTTACAGATTAAGGACAGAAATGAATCAATCATTAGCTAAGGAAAATGTTAAACTTTCTGTCAATGACTTCATCATCAAAGCATCAGCTTTATCGTGTTTGAAGGTTCCTGAAGTCAATAGTTCGTGGCATGACACATTTATTCGTCAATATAACACCGTGGATGTTAGTGTAGCTGTTAGTACTGAAAATGGTTTGATTACTCCAATTGTATTTGATGCTGATTCAAAGGGTCTTTTAGCCATCAGTCAAGATGTCAAAGCACTCGCCGCAAAAGCTCGAGATGGTAAATTGCAACCTCATGAATTTCAGGGTGGCACTTTTACCATTTCCAACTTGGGAATGTTCGGCATCAAGTCATTTTCTGCTGTAATTAATCCTCCTCAAGCTGCAATTTTAGCTGTAGGAGGGTCTCAAAACTTGGTTTTACCAGATGACAAAGGTTCTTCGAGTGCCGCCAATGTTCTTAGCCTTACTTTGAGTTGTGACCACAGAGTAATCGATGGTGCAGTAGGTGCTCAATGGCTCCAGCAAATGAAAAGGTATCTCGAACAACCCTTCTCCATGGTCCTTTAGATCGGTTCTAATCAAACAAAGAGTCAAGAACTTATTAAACTAAAATCAATTAAACTGCCACTAGGCAGTTATGCAAATGAAACCTCTTTACTTGTTGTTGCGCTACAAGAAAATCTGCTTCTTATATTATTGTTATTATTATGCTATTGAAATAGCTTAGCTTTACAATCTTCGCCCGTATCTTATAATTTTTCATTTCAAATTATAAAAATACTGCTGAAGTTTACAAAAACTATGGTAATTGAGATGTTATCACAAGTAACACAATTCACGAGAAGAGAGGGAAAAAAAACTTAGCCAGCCTCCGGCCGGACTCGAACCGACAACCTTCAGGACCGAAGCCTGACGCCCTACCATTGGGCTACGAAGGCGACTCTTATACAGAGACGACTATGAACAGACGTTCATAATAACTTTGATTCATTTGTAATTTGCAAGAGCGGGATATAATCATGCCAACTGATAAGTCAAGTTGATTTTTAACAACTCCTTGTTCTTACCAATATCGTGAAAGTTAAAATATCATTCCAATCACGGAAAGAAAAAGGATGACAAGGATGTCTTTGGTATCTCCGAATGGTATCAAGACAAATGATTTCCTTGATCAAAGAGACCAAAATGTATTAATTATTATCATTTGACCAAATAATCATGCTGATACATTTTCGATGATTGGGTATGATTATTTCGATGTCCTTGAAATTATTCGATAAGATTTTTCATGGAATGAATTTTCAAATAACAGAGCAAACCGGCTTTCAACTGAATCTCGAGTTTGTGCTAAATTAATGCGCTCCAATTTTAATTACCAACAATTGGACTTTGTCACCGTTAGTGTCGATGTTCTGATTTGTTCGATTTTTTACGTCCTACTGACCTATATAAGCCTTCTTAGCTCAATGGTAGAGCGTTAGGCTTCGGTCCTAAAGGTTGTCGGTTCGAGTCCGGCAGGAGGCTTATTTTTTGATTTTATGTCCAGTGAAATGTACAAATTCATGCAAAATTCATTTTTTGTCAATGCATGACGAAACAATATGCTCAGTTCATTCTAGAACTTTGAAAAGAATAAAGTTAAAATGAAAATGTGACTTGAGTTTTTTTTTATTTTGATTTAAGAATGGCTGACTTTGGTCAGATTTTTTTTACTGCAAATGTAAAAATGTAATATGCAATAGGTGCGATTAAAGGGTCAATGCACATTGAATTGGTTCGCTGACTCAGTCCATTCGATGTAAAGATTTGTGAAAGTTGATTTACTCGACAAAAAATTGATTCAATTTAGTCTACTCCCACAGAAAGGCAGGAAAAGTATTGACTTCACTTTCTTCCAGGATTTCCCTGCCATTAATGGAATATGAAATTCTGATCTTCATCCTCAGTTGGTTCTAAAGATGACATAAGAGAAAGGAGAATAGAATTTTAATAATAATTTCATCACAGAGTTTGTTCATTCACAAGTAAACACTGTTAAAATTGTTACAATAGAAACTCACCTTGTTTGGATTTTGAATCACCATAGTTTGTTTGATAGGTGAACCTCCAGGTTGGATGAGGTCATTGCTCGGTGGTAACAATTGTAGAGAGAAAGACTAAAAATGAAATATCAAAATGTACATTAATTAATAGAACAATTTAACCAAGTACAAAGAAGACATACCTTGGGCACAGCTGCTTTGAACAAAAAGTCATTCATTGCAAAAGATGAGCGATTAATTGCTTGCATTTCGATGAGGATGACTGATGGGTCAGTAGATGATTTTTCACAAGACATATCAATTTTCAGACCATCCTTGTCGAGAGCAGCAACAGTTCCCTTAGACGGTATTGTGGAAGATGCAGATGATTTTAAGGACACAGGGCGTGAGGTGATCATGATATTGGGATCAGCTTCTCCAAGGAGAGCATCCAAGTTGACTGGTTGATTTGTTGTGTTATTGGGTGAATTGATCATTGCTGCTAAATCAACAGTTGGATGAGAAGACTGGTTAACCTGTAAAGAGGTGGGAGAACTTTCAATTCCAAGTCCATCAAAGAGGCCAAGAACATCATCAACAATGGACGATTTACTTATTTCACCAGGAGTTGGTGAGTCCAGTGTAGATCCGAGATCCAAACCCATTATGTCAGCGAGGGCATCGTACTTGCCAACAGTTGATTGAGATGATAAAGTTGGCGATGAAACGATTCCGATGAGAGGCGATTCAGCATCACCATTAATGAGATCGCTGACCAAATTATTACTTGTTTCGTTATTAGTATTTGCATCATTAGCTGCTTGTCCATTTTGTAATTTTCTTTCGGAAGGTTTCATTGGAGGCATTTTTTCCAAAACACTTGGTCTCAATGCATCATGTCGTGTGAATAAGGCTGAAAATTCAGTTGCACGTTGTTGTAATTCAGTATTTAAATTACAAGTAAATACATCAGTTATTGTCTTAATCTTGGCAGCTTTGGACGGGTATCGAACGGAAAGTTTAACTAAAGCTAGAACAGAATATTCTTTTGTCACCAAGTTTAATAAATTTGATGCGGCAACTTTTTCCAACTTATCTATCACAACATCTTCACTGATTAATCCAATATCTGGTAATTCAGGTTCACCTTTTAACAATAAATCACCAAATTCACCAATAGCCCAGCATGAAACTTGAACTAATGGTTGTTTGGATTGAAGATCACCTTGAAGCTGACACCAAAGTTGATGAACAGCATATGAATGTAATGAAGAATTTTCAGAGATCAATTGTATTAAATTACCAACAACGTCATCTCGAACATAATTACCAGCTGTTTTGAGGACACTGATGACTGTATCTATTTGCCATTTAGTTCCAGGTGAGTACTGTTCAGCGCACAGGCACAACTTGGATGAACAGACAGATTTAAATTCCGGATCAGCTTTGTCGAGGAAAACTAAAAGTTCTTTGCTCATATTTTTTATATTGTTGCTGTTAATTAGACTGAAACATAGGCTCATTGCCTTCTTTCGAATGGAAACATCAGCATCTTTAAGACATTCCACAATAGTTGAGCGATGTCGTTGTACAGCATTGTAATCAGCTTGAACAGTTTTTTGTAATGTATTAAGAGCAACAAATCGAATATTTTTGTCAGTATTCAACAAAAATCTACCCAAAATGTTAATACCTAACACTCTGAGTCCTGGTTCAGATTTGATATCCATAATTGATAAGACAGTTTCATACAGTATGGCATTTCCAACATTTTTACTTGGTTCTGTGTTTGTTGCGACTTGAGCAAGAATATCTGTCATTGCTTCAGATGTTTCAGAATCATTATGACCAAACAATCGAAGCAATCTTAATACTTTTACTTGTAAGAAAGGATCACTGACACCGGAAACATCGTGTTCTGGGGAATAACCGGCCATGATTAAATTTTTCAATATGCGAACCAGAGATATTGTCATCTACAAAGTCAATTGATCATTTTAAAAGGTCAACACAACAGTTAGTATCAAGTTAGGTTGGATGGACAAAGCAACAAGAGCGAGAAGTAAGTAATTAATTATCGAATAATTAATTACCTCGTTATTATTCTGATTACGGCACATTTAGCAGAAGCAATCGGGATAAATGAAGAAACAAGCCATGTCACCATAAGAAATGTTAAAGCGACGAATTAATTTGACAAGTACCAATTTGGACAAACATGTAATCACACGTAGAAAGTTAGTATGGAAGTTTGGATGGACATTTAACAAGATGAAGAAAAATTGTTATCAAAAGTCACTGACACGCACAAACAAGTGGAAAACAGTTAAACAATCATCATCATGGCAAAAAGATTTGATCATGAGATAAAATAACAATCAAAATAAACTGACCTTCTTAAAATAGGCAAGTGTATCAGGACAAGCCGAGCACATTTCTGTTATTAAAGTTATACCAGTGATGAGAACCCCGTGATTTTTTTCATTGATTAGCGTTCGTGAAACAGGTAAAAACATTTCCATAAGTTCAGGCACTCGACGAATTATTCGAGCTGCACACAAAGTGGCTTTTTTCTTGATATATGTATTTGAAGACTTCATTAATCGTTCAATTTCTCCAGCTAAATCTCTACACATTTCAGGTGAACAGATTGAACCCAATGCACAGAGAGCCAGGCCAACGACAAATTGAGTTGAACTATTCAAATCATTTTTCAATGAATTAGTAATCAATAGATGAACATCTTGTCGTTCATCAAGGAGTAACATAGCACCCAGGTAACCTATTCTTTTGTCAGTAAATCTAGGTGAAGCAATCAACTTTAAACATTCCAATTGACCAAAGTGAGCAGGATAGCCGAGCATGTGAATGTATAACAGTTTGGCTACATTTCGGCATCGCCATACATTGTCTTCTTCCCTAAAGGTAGATCTGATATATGCACATTCTTTTTGTACGACTGATCGTTCATCTGCAGCAGTTCTAGCTGCTCTGATTTGTCGTATAAGGTCTCTTAACCTCATGGGTGTCGGCATTCCCGATGTCAACCTGTGTTAAAGAGATAAAATGATCTATCAGCCAGCTGTTCCAAAACACATCATTGACCCAAACAGAGGGTTAATCTGTTTGATTTATTCAATTTCATTGTGACAATTACAATGAAAATTATTTAATTGACTACTTACTTGGACAGTATTGTAGATTGAAGATTTTCCATGGCGGCTTAAACACCTAAAGTAAGAAGAAACGACAGATGATGGTTTTTAGCTGGCAAAAAAATATGAATGCCACTTTTCCTCATCCAGGTGGAACCACTAGAGATCGGCACCGATTGACGAGTTGCTCGGATTCCGCTTCATTCCGCTAGAGGTTAAGGTGTATTGAGCTGAACATCCATTCTCTAAAGTACATTTGGATTAAGTTCGATCTGACCAAGTCGGGAATAAAATTAAGTTTCAATTTATTATCGAAAATTTTCTATTGTGATTAGAGTTAAAATGGAAAATCGACCCATTCATTGGCTTGTGTCAAAATCATTGGTCATGATGAAGACAAATAAAACAAATGAAACCTTGAGAATTTCAGTCAAGTTCTAAAGACAATTGACAACAGTGAGACAATTTTAATACTTTTTATTGAATACCCACGAATAAGATCTGTTTGAATAGTTATTTTACTGGTTGTATTGATGAATGAATGATATTGCTTAGAAAAACCCGGCACTGACTGTGAAATACAAATAATTGTTGTTAATTTCTTTAGTCAAGAGTGATTAAAAGACACAAAAGTAGTGAGTGTAGTTAATTGTACTTGATACGTAAAAATTTTAAACATGATTGACTTGATTTCACACTAAAATTTCGATGATTATATCTTTTTTTTGATAGTCCACTGATTGATCGATTGAATAGAAGGTTAATTGTTAAGATAAAACAAGGATAAATGACAATAAAAGAGGTAAAAAAAATGTCCAATAAAAATTCATACAAATACAAGTGGATAATGTTGTTGAAACCTGTTTTTATCACTTAAAATGATGGATTAGAATGAAGATAAAGTAAAAGAAGAGACAAAGAAAAAATAGGTACAAAAATGACGACGACAGAGAAATATTGTAAAGAAGAAGACAAGTCGATTGGCTTGACATTCCTTCTTGTCATGTTAAAGTCAAGTGTTTATCAATTCAACGGACAAGGTGATTATTGTATCCTTTGAATGTTTCATCATGCAAATGATAATTTACTCAATGTGAGTATCAACGGACGAGGAAGAAGTTGTTCTTCCTTGATTTTTGTTCTTCTTGTTTCGCGATGAATTCGAACTTCCATCAGAACCAGCATTTGATTGATTTCTGTTTTTATTTTTCTTTCTTCCATTTGAATTTTCACCTTGATTTGATCGATTTTTTTTAACTTTTTTATTAACACCTTGTCCATTTTTATTACGTTTACCATTTTTACCTTTGGGTGCTTTAGTTGTGACCGGAAGATCAGTTTCAACATTAGAATTGACAGTTACTGATGATGTCAAAGGTAAACTTTTTTGTCCAGGTGAAAGACCAGTATTTTCATTTGGCAATGAAGCAGATGGTTGAACCAGGGAAACATCTTCATCCACCAGTGAATCAGATGAAGACGGTCTTTGTTTTCGTCCATGACATGGGTCACCTGTGGAGATGTCAATGTAAATGTCAATCAACAATTTCAACCAGTTAAATGTACTCACAGATGTACAAAAGAGTAAAAAGAGTAACAGTGATGAGAGTTATTCGAGTCATAGTTGAAGGGAAGAAAAAAAGTTGTTGGAAGAAAAAATGTTTGCCGATGCGAAGGGTCGAGTGGATGGATGGTGACTGACGAGGCAAGTTAAGCACACCAAGTAGACAAGTAGACAAGAAACACACAGGGATAATTCAAGTGGTGATGGATGTAATTGGACACATGAACTTAAGTGCACTGATCTTTGAGAAACATTGTGTATAGTTGTGTTGTTGTGTCGACATACAGTCAGAGAGAGAAGGAAAAAGAAAAGGAAAAATAAAAGGAAAAATAAAAGGGGGTCTAATCGACCGACCAATCTGACTCTGTTCATTGCATCTCATTGGTGAAGTAGATACAAGTGTCAACTTTGTTCGAGTGTGCTCACTTAGAAGATCGTCAAGTGTTTCCTCAATCACCACAACCGGTCAAAATGTCTAAGTGTGTGTATGTGTGTGATGAGAAACATCAGTGAGTCATATGAGTCATAAGCACATTTAAAGTGTACAAGATGACAACTGGGGTGATCCATTGGTGGCCCTGTCGACCATTTCAAAGGATGACAAATGAACCGTTGTTTCCTGTTTGTTCACTGTTCACCATTTAACCATTGAAGGCAAGGAAATTTCGTTCAAGCAACTCATGTCCTGTCGTAGATATAATTGTTCATTCTCACTATTACCACTCTCACTGTAAACAAGAACAAATAAGAACAAGTCTTTTGCTCTGACAACAAAGTACTGTAAAGAAAAAAAAGGTCAACGACAGAGATTACAGTGACTGTGAGGACTGACTGAGGACAAGTGTAAAGTCACCAATTGACCCTGGACAAGGAAAAGCGGATGTCCATAAGTTGCTTCTTGGTGGTCTTGACAACATCAATTGCACACTCGATGTACAGATTGTACTTTGCTTCCCTCGCACACGGGACAACATTGTAAATACAACAAATTGCATTCAAAATGGATCTCAGGACAAATCATTCACTCATCAGCTTAATCCATGGCATCATCATCATCATCTTCTTCTTCTTCATCATCACCAACACACTGTTCATCATTGAGTACATTCCATGGCCTCACTTGTCAATTGCAAAGTAAACAATCACATGAGATACACCAGGTAATTGGTCAAATGTTTACCAAGTCGTTCTTTAATGACATTCCTCACAACAAACAAAAACATTCCAGTGAGAAAAAAAACTTTGGGAAAAATTCTTAACTGATCAACCATAAACTTATGTCCAAGGTAACAATGATGCACAAATAGCGGTCAATTTGTATCAGATGATGTAACATACTGATGACTAGATCATGGTTTCAACTTTTTTTCTACGATTCAACCTTTAATCGCTGAAACCATCGTCCATCACGGACATTTTCCTGTTGAGGCCCAAAATTGGTGAAACCATTGACATCAATTTGTCACTTAATTCAACATCCTGAGCTAATTTAGATGGTTGAACATAGTAACTGTCCTTCATATGGCATGTTGATTGTTGTGAGTATGCTTCATGGTGTGTCAAGAAACTCTGAACAATTGAATTAGCCGATTGATCGTTGGACCTAGAACACGGTCTGGTCAACCAGAAAGACATTTTCTTGAAGATTTGATAGAAAACTTCTTTGAATAAATCAGTCTGAGTGACACCTGGATCCACAGAGATAACTTTGACACCTTTTTCCATCAATTCGTTTCTCAGATGTTTTGTTGCCAACATGAGTAAAAGTTTAGACTGGGCATAAAAATCAAGTGCGTCGTACTGATACTTGGATGGATTGAGAATTCTTTCAAAGTCAACTTGTTTGATGGCAAAGTGAGCGACTGAAGAAACATTGATAACTGTTCCAGCAGACTTTTGTAAATGACCCAAAAGTAATTTAGTCAACATGATGGGAGAGTAAAAGTTTACCTGAGTGACCATTTCAAGTGCATCTTCAGTTTCAACATAAGAACTGCAAGTCAAACCAGCATTGTTGATGAGAATGTCCAATTTGTCTTCTGATTCACAAATTTCTCGAGCAAATGATTTGACTGATCGGAATGATGCAAGGTCCAATTTAACCACTCTTACTTGAGACTTGGGATATTTGTTAATGACTTCGAGGGCCACTTTTCGACCGGCCGTCAAATCACGACAGGCAATTATTACCTTGGCACCTTTTGATGCCATCTGTAGAACAATTGATTTACCTATTCCACGATTTCCACCGGTGACAATGACAACTTTACCAGTTAATTTGTCAGCATCAGAGCACACTGGTCGACAATAAAGTCCAAGAAATACCAACAAGTTGATTACATTTTCTTTCACAAGGTCCCAACAAAAAGAACGGACCATAAAATCGACAGATGCTACCAAAGACATGATTCAAATTGATTCTTATCGATGATGAAAAGTGTTGAAGATTTGAAACTGAAACTTTATGTTGAACGTTGTGTCGTTGAATGAAAGTGTAAACACTCATGTTGATGCAGATGTTTAATTCCATGAATTGAATTGAAGGTTAAGCAGTTAAACAAAAGACACCCTGAGGGCATTTCATTGACTGGCTTCCGCGTACAAAGTCAGCAACCATCATTTCATTATATGTGTATAAATAGTTTTCAAATGTAACCATTGCAATACATTTCTTCATTTACCTCCTTCACTTGAACTCGACAAATTGGATGGTTCAGTCTTGAAAGGGATTCCTCAATGCCATTGACACTTGAATCAGCAGACTTGTGTCCACTGGTCCTTGAATACATTTTTGGCACTGAAATTTACGTTAGTAACCAAATTTACTCACAGGATAGGTAGAATATTCTATCGGCTTCTAATGAATCATCAGGATGAACTTAGATGAAAAAATAGATTACAAGTGATGGTCAAATGTATCACATGAAAACTAGAACCATCGATTGAAGTGCTGTCTGAAACTGCGAAAAAAAATCAAATTAACAAATTGTTATCATTTTTTCTTCTAATATCATTTTCGTGGTCAATTTTATTCTTTTGTTGTAAAATTGACCATTTATTGCGATTCAGACTAAACAACCCCCACATACAATTTTATTTGTCATACTGTTTTTGTTGAAACGGTTCAAGCTAGATTAATTTTATTTGGTATAAATGCTCAAGTTACACTTTTATGTTTTCGGGAAAAAAGTTTAATCTATCGGTCATTTAAGATCTCAATTACATTGAGAGATGTCAAAGCGCAACTTGTTTTGACCAGACACGAGTTGTCTTCATATAAAACGATTGTTCTATTCTCAACTTTTCTTACTTTTTCGAACTTCTCAAGTCCATGTCCATTGTTTCACTTGAATGTTGTCTGCATTGACAAGTTTGATTTTATTTCATCATTCATCAATTATCATGATCATTATTTTGCTTATCTTGACTGATTAATTTTGTTGCTGAAATAATTGATTTCAAAAAATTTATCAGTTAAATTGACCAACTTGATTTTCAACGGAATTGCAGATATAAACGAGTAAATTTAATCAATTCAATTAGGTTTAACAGAAGGAGACTGATTTTTTGTGTAACAACAAATTACAAAAAGTCACTCTCTTGATGTAACCAAATTGAATTGCCAACGTCAATAAATTTTCTCATCAACGTCGAGAATTCTTTGATGTTCGTCTTTGTCAACCTCGAACGTCATCAGCATCAAAGAACGAATCAGTTCAAACAACAATCGATTTTTTGAGTGAATTAATTGTAAAAAGTGATTTTTCGATTCGAAGTATATCATCTTTTTTTTGAATTTCGATCTTGATAGTGAAAAAAACTATTAACCAAGAATTTAATTTTCGCTCAATCCTTAGATTAATCTCTTCCTTCTCGTTTTGATTCAGTTTGGTGACTCTGTCGAGCAGATCTCTTCTATAGATTAAATCGCGAATAGACTGTTGCTCAGAGTGACCAAGTTGAATTGTTTGCTTTGAGAACATGAGTGAATTCAACAAAACCGAATCTGAATTGTAAACTTTGCCATTTGAAAGGAGACTTTTTGATTCAACTCTAATATCCTGTCAAATCAATATGTTTACAACTGATTATTCATTTTTTTCGAGAGAATTGACTGCAAAATGTGGACGCTCAGTTGTAGCCATATTGACTTTTCACCGGTAACTGAGAAGATCGAAGATCATCATTTGTCGTCACTCATCGTTATCAGCATTATGCCAACATTTATCTTTAACCAATCATTACTTCAGCTTCAATGTATTTTTTTGTGAACGTACGATGATGAAAGTGATTGTTTGTCACACAAGAAAGTACCATGAAAGAATAAAAAAAAAGAATTTTCTAATGACAGAACTTGTGTACAATTACGTTTGTTTTAACAGCTGATGTTTTGGCGCATGCTACTGTCTTTGATGCAGACGACCAAATCGACTCAAACGACACAGCATGCATCAACAGCGCCGTTAAAGAGGAAGATGCTGAGGAGTTTGGGGAAGCAACAACGTATTTTGTGTCAATTGAATCGATACTACAAGTTGTTATCAGTCAAATCAAAATTAATATAAGCACAAACAAGTGATCAAAAAATTTGATTAAAAAGAGTGACAAATTAACATCCAGAAATGAACTTTATTCAAACATTGTCAAAATGTTCCAGTCGATGATTTGAACTGGACGATGGAGGGTATTTGCTATTCTCAGGAATTTAACCTTCTTCACCCATATCTTGGGCAAATTCTTCATGTTTTGTCAAATCAGAATCAAGGACCGTTGGTTTGACTTTGGACAAAGATTTTAACATGTCATCCATTGTAATTTGTGACCCGGTCAATTTGTCAGGAGCATCAGACCAAGACATTTCAATTGCATCAGGATGACCAGGAGAACATGGTGTCAACAAGTCATCAACTATAACTGATGGATCTTGAGGTGATGGTCCAGATACTTTTCTGAAATGAGTGGCGGATTGAATCCGACGAATAGGTTGCATCAAAGCATCACGAACAAGAACGGCGATGTCAGCACCTGAATACCTTTCGGTCTTTTCTGCCATTAATCTCAAGTCTTCTTCAGTAAGTGAGTGCTGTGATCCTCTAAGGTTAATCTTGAACATTTGATATCTGGCGGTTTTATCGGGCAATGGAATATATATTCTTTTTTCAAATCTTCTTCTAATAGCTGGATCTAAGGACCAAGGAACATTCGTTGCGCCGATGACTAAAATTCCACCACCTTCACCACCTGATCCAACGCCATCCATTTGAACAAGAAATTCATTCTTGATACGCCTTGATGATTCTGATTCATTGTCTGATCTTGAACGACACAATGAATCAATTTCATCGATAAATACGATGCTTGGTTTATTTTTTCTTGCCATTTGGAATAAATTTTTGACCAACTTTTCAGATTCACCTTGCCATTTGCTTACAAGATCAGACGATGATAGTGAAAAGAAAGTACTGTTGTTGGCTTCATTAGCAACAGCTTTGGCCAAGTAAGATTTACCAGTACCAGGTGGACCAAAGAATAGAATACCTTTCCAAGGTTTACGATTACCAGTGAATAGGTAGGGACACTTAATAGGCAAAATAACTGTTTCTTTCAATGATTCTTTTGCTGATTCCAATCCAGCAACATCTGACCACCTGATATTGGGTTTTTCGATGACAATCGCACCTTCCAATTGCGACTGCAGTCTCTTCTTCTCTTTGTCTTCACCCTCATCGTCATCATCATCTTTGGATGAATTAGCTGCATCTTTAACAGGTTTTTCACTAACCTTTTTCTTAGCTAAGAAAGCTTTGAGTTGTTCAGCTCGATCTAAATATGTTCCACATCGTTGTCGAATAGAAGTTTTTTGCTTGTCTGATGCAGCTTCGTCTGAAGAAAGATATTTAAATTAAAATTTGTTTTAGTATATTAGAAATCAAGATGGAGAAGAAGATAAGCTTACATTTGATAGCATGAAGAAAGAAGTCAATGGAGTGTTCATACAGCTTCAAGGCCTCAGCGTAATTCTTATTTTTGTCCTCCTCGGTAGCCTTTGTGACCAAATCTATCGCTTTCTGAAAAGACATGACAATCATCATGAATAAAATTAATATTACATTGAATATATACCAAATATATTATAAATAATATATTAGACAATTATATTTACCTGAA
Organism: Hemileia vastatrix; assembly: GCA_030280995.1. NCBI lineage: Eukaryota > Fungi > Basidiomycota > Pucciniomycetes > Pucciniales > Zaghouaniaceae > Hemileia > Hemileia vastatrix. Next base: position 35,812 of record JASXTE010000398.1, read on the forward strand.
GAAAAGTGGTCATGATTATGAAGGAGTAAAAGGGAGGTGTGGGTGATACACAGTCAACGTAGCTAACATCAAAAAGGATACACTATTACACACACACAACTGACTCACACACCGATACAAATGATCACTACGAGGCGCTGACTGCCATAATATTTTTCTTTTTCTTTTTATTTTGTTTCTACACCCAAGAGAATTGGACTTGGCTCTTCAGTGCCGTCTATCGATAGAAATTGTATGTTTAACCCATCTTTCAAGATACACACAATTTTTCGTGTCTATCTGTCTCAGCTGGGCTTGGCTTAATGCAGCAACATTATTTGTATCATTATTAAATCTATTTCATCAGCTGCTGTATTCACTTACTTCGCATCATCTTTATTGTAATTTAATTATTTTTTGGATATTATTGACAAAGATCAAATAGCAACATTAAAAGAATAATTCATCACTAATTTTAGATCATCAATTGAATGGCCAGTTCATCGTCTTATAATAACCATCATCGGTTTGGACCTTCATCCATCACTAATAACAGCATGAACAATGCTGGTGCTGCTGATGAAGAATTATTCATCAGAACATTTGAAGATGTACCTAAAATTCAAGTTCATTCATCCAACGAAATTATTAACATTTTAACTGAAATTACATCGACACTGGAAGATACTTCCAAAGATTGGGAAAAGCGTGTTGATTGTTTAAGACGAGTAAGATCATTAATATCATCTGGTTATGCTGATCAATATCAAACGGAATTTTTTCAAAATTTAATTGCTGTGCCCTATGAAAATTCACTAAATGATTTGAGATCTAAAGTGGTTAATGAAGCATGTATAACCATAGCTTATATTTCACAAACTTTTGGTAATCGTGTAGATCGATTTATCGAAAAGCTCATCAACACCATTTTCAAGCAAATACAAAATACTGCTAAATTTATTTCAACATCAGCTGTTGTATGTATACGATTTATCATACAATTTACACATTCATCAAGATTGGTTCCAATTATTTGTGGTCACATAAATGATAAATCTAAAGCGATTCGTAAAGCAGTATGTGAATTTTTAGATCAATTGTTGCACATTTGGCAAACTGCACAATTGGAAAAGCATCAATTGATATTACAAGCAACCATCAAGAAAGGAATAGCCGATGCTGATCCAGAAGCCAGAGTTTCGGCGCGACGTGCCTTTTGGGGTTATGCAGATCATTTCCGTGATCAAGCGGATACTGTTCTCCATCAACTAGATAGTCAGAAGCAAAAACTTCTCTACGGTGAAATGGGTGGACCTCTTTCAGCATCCAATTCTTCCAATTCACTATCCCACTTTTTGCCTGGTTCTGTAAATGGTGGACTAATGTCCAGTAATTCAGGTCCTCGATCACTTAATTATCAACACGTACCATCCAGTGGTTACGGTTCAACTAATGGCACAACCAGTCGAACTGTTCGTGGTCAATCTTACAGTCGAACTGGTGCGTCCGGTAAATCAGTATCAGCTTCCAATTCAATTGAAAATTTATACCGTCCATGGCCCAACAGATCATCTAACATGCCAAATATGCCTGGAGTTTCACGATCTTTTGTTAACACTCAGATAGCTCTAAGAAAACAATTAAGTAATGGAAATGGATTTATTTCCAATAATAATTCAATCCAACCTCAGGAAGTAGAATGGCATTTGGAAGGCAAGTGAATACTAATCGATCTGTTTCTGCCTCAAATTCAATTGAAAATTTATCCCGTCCATGGTCTTCAATGAGTGGAGCGAGTGGCTCAGGTATCAATGGTCCTACATTTAGGTCAACTAGACTTTCCTCATTGCAATTGAGTGGAGGTAAATCTCGAATTCCTGTTTTCTCTCCTTCGCCATCTAAATCTGTTGAATCATCTCCTAAAGAACTACTAAACAATTCGACTACTTCTACTACTAATATCACTCCTCCACGTCCACCTCAACATTTTATCTTGCCTCCATCATCTTCACCCAAAATATCAAACAACAAGTCTACATCAATATCAACGGTTGTCTCTGGTTCAACCGGTAATTCATCTACCTTCATAAAAATTAATGAGTCAGGTGATGTGGGTAATATTTCAAAGAATGATTTCAAATCATCTATGATTAATTCCAACGATTTAGAGTCACAATTGAGAAGGCTTAAACTTGACAGCCAAGAAAATAATTTCGATGTCGGGACATCTGATACGGTCGATCATTCGCTCAATGTCCTCAGTCCTGTGATCAACGAATTGCCATCTAATGCAGCTGCAATCAAAATGCTAACTAAGCTAGTAGAAGAACAGCCAAATTCAGTTGTCATTCAACTATTACCTAAAGTAATGCCAGCACTTGTTGAAGCATATGATTCACCTGACATCTCAGTTCGTAAAGCAGCTGTTTTCGCCATGGTTTCCATACATAATTCGATTGGTTTCGATACGTTGTCACCATTTTTAACCAAGTTAAATGTCTCTAAGATGAGACTCCTCAAACTTTACATTAGTCGTTCAACCAGAAGTGAACAGAATTGTAATTCTACTTTTAATTCAGTCAAAAATAGTACATCTTCTTCGCCACAGTAAATCGACCAACAGCATTGAACGATATGACTTTTCGTTTTAATCTGTTCATCCGATTTAATAGCACAAGTGAGCTTCAAGTCAGAACTTTTTAGTTTTGTTCTGTTGCTCGTGTGTGTTTGTTTTTAGTTTCTTTTTTTTTTCATTGTCCTTGGCAACCAATCAAACATATTTAATTTTAATTGTTACAGCAAGATGAAACAAGTCAGTCAACGTGTTAATAGGATCATTTTGTACTTCTCTATAATTTAATGATCATTGTGACTTCAATTGGACTTGGCAAACACTGTGAACTGGTTTCCTAGATATTTTTCTTCCATCCATGATATCCTAGGCACTAAGTTTACTACCGATGTGACCTGTAACTCAAGGAGAATGGCATCAATTTAACCATCATGACACAAGATGATATGATAATGGCCTTTTCTAAGTTTTTATTTGAAAAAGGTCACTCTGACAAAGAAGAAAAAATAAGTAAAAATAAACAGTTTATAATAATTCTTTTACTTGTTTTTCTCGAGCTTGTGATAAAGATCAAACTCACTCATCAGCTGTTCATCGTGAGGTTACTTTTTTCTAAAGACCGCCTTTTTCGTCTTTGCCGCTGAGAATGTTCCTAAAGAAGACATGAATTCACCTTTCAATGATAAATTGGACAGTGTAACATGCTTTTGTACATGTATGTATCTCTATATCGATGAAAGGAGAGAAAAAAAAAGGAAAAAAAATATGTAGCAGAGCGTAGTTTCGATCTACGGACCTCTGGGTTATGGGCCCAGCACGCTACCACTGCGCCACTCTGCTTCCCTCCTGACAACCGGTATATTAAAAACAGACTTTATTCGGTCAGTCTGGACTCTGATGCATGAGTTGGCCATCGTTAACTTTTCAGACTCAATTCAACACTGATCAATTATATTCGATGCTTCAGTAATCGGTTTAAATTGTACCAAGTGAGTTTCTAGCTCCACTAGCTACACTATTATGAAGTTAGCTAATGGAGAAATGGGATTGTCAGATGGTCACAAGTAATTGAGATTCGTGTGATACATTTGTATCATTCTGATGGACAAATCTAAAGATGGCAATGACATTATCAGTGTTTATTTAAATATATAAGTGCGGCAAGGTGAAATTCCTCAATTGGGATATGATAGAAGCCAATCTGATGACATCTTTTTGGGTGTATTGGCGAGTGTATCCGGTCATGAAATTTTGAAGTAAAGTGTCCTTTGTCCATGAGTAACAGGGCCGCCCCATCAACTTCCTGGAATGGAAATAAATTACATATTATATATAAAGAAGATTATTTAAAGGTGAAGAAAACTTACATGATCACGGAAAGAATTGGCAAAGTTGGAACAGTCTGAATCGCATAGGAACTTGTGAACTCGAGCAATAGACCAATTGATCGGATTTTCATTGGGAGAAAGTTTTCGCGATGGTTGATATTGAGTTATCTCAGGTGTTGATTTAGAAGAACTTTTGACATCTTTCTCATCATTTTCTTTATCTGTTGTTTCTGAATCCATTTTTTCAGCGACATGATTGTTCTTAAGATCTTTGGACCTAAGTTTGGGTGAATCGGCAGTTTTAGCGGGAATCTTTTCATCACCTTTGCTACTGGAAGTCGATTTAGTTTCTTCTTCATCCAAATCTTCATCTTCAGGTTTTGATGTTTCGATTAGATGAGTTACTTTGCACTTTTTGTTTCCTTTCTTCTTTTTGACACTCGTGATGGGATCATCTGCATTATCGGCCGATCTTTTGGCATTCTTAAGGTTAGATTTCTTGTTGGTAGTTGTTGGTAAGTTAACTATGAATTTAGGTACAGTGATTTCACCATCACCATCTCCAGAGGCTTCAGCGACCAATTTAGCTGCTGCAGCTTGTTGTTTGTAAAAGTCGGTTTTCTTGAGAACCTTGTTTGACTTAGTCAATCCACGACAATTGGACGGACAGTTGTCACCATCGTACAATTTAGGTCCAAACAGGTTGAAACAACATTTAAGATGTGAGCAAATAAGATGACAATATTCTTCCACTTTTTCGGTGGTCCTGATGACTGGTATTTCCAACCGTAAGGTTCGACTTGAATTGTTATTGTATTTAGCCTTAAAATACACCGGCTCAATTTTACTGATTTTTCTTGCTTTAAGCAATTCGACGAAGGCATCACTTGCAAGTTCATTCAAAATTCTAACTGATACATAGGCAATGGAAAGAATTTTTGAGATGACTTCTTGCATGACCAACAAAACTGGACCAGGTCCAACAAATCGAGGTAAATTACAAAGTTTCGACTTACTGAGACTTGGGCCAGTGAAACATTTGTAATTGAAATAAATTCTTGGACACCAAGCTTTTGAAGGCAAGTCATTGAAGATACCTTCAAAGGCTTCTTGGGAATTTTCTTTGGTTAAATCATTAGATACTGTAGCAACATCAGAAGCAGGATCAGCACTTGATGGATCAACAAAACCTTCGTTAGTAGCATCTTCATCACCATTCGATGGAAGAAGTTTGGTCAGAGGAAATTTGTTGTCGTCACAACCAACCGGAAGGAAACATTTCGGTTGAATTGAAGGGAAGAATGCGAATTCTTTCAAGAGAAACTTGAATCCAAACAAGTGGTGGTGTCACTCGAATAATAATTCCTTCACAAATCATGTTACAATCATCAGGGATGAACAATTTCTATCTTGCTATTGACTTCAAATTCACTTATCCTTTCAGAATTATTTTTTAATTTAATTGTACCAATTTTAGATTTGTTATTGGTAACCCAGGAGTCCAGGTCAATCACTTGGTCCGTTTTGTTTGAATCAGATAAATTAGATGTTACGGTGTCTTCATCACCACCATTAGCAGTTGATGAGACACAATTTATATCAATTGGAATTTCATTTTCCTCTGCCCACGAATGAGGAAGAACACAACAACCATCATCAAAAGGATACCAAAAATCAATTTCATTGAAATGATTTGGTGTTGATTTAAATCGAATGCCCAATTTAGGTATTTTTGAATCAACTTGAACAGGAATCAATTTGAGTATGTTTGACGGAAATATCAATACTGTATCGCTGATCTGTAACTTGGACCAATCTTCAAGCAATTCAGGACGCAAATTTTTGACTTTACCAAGCATATAATTTACAAGTATTGCTTCGTCTTTGGTTAAAATGGCTCGATTGAAATCATTTTCAGCATCTTCATCATCCAATTGTCGATCATTGTAAGTTTTGGTGTACTTTGGAATGTACTCTTTCCAACCCTCAAATTCGACAGGAGGCTCGTAGGAAAATTTGAAATCGTTATGTGAAACATGAGATAAGGCATGACCCACCCTGAAGATTCGTGGATGACAATAGAATAGCCAAAAATCTCCATCATTTTGCTTGTAATCTGCTGTTTGTTCACTCTTTTCACTTGCATCAGCAGTAATTTCATTTGTTGATTCTTTCATATTGATATCATTAGCATCATTTATATTATTTGTATCATTGTTAGTATCCATTTTTTACTTCATTTTCATTTTCATTTTCATTTGTTGGCTCTTTCGACTCGTTGGACTCATTTGGCTGCTGTTTGACAATCTCTGACAGCTCTTTGACATCACATTCAGCTCCCTTTGAATCCTCAGGTTTATCCAATGGGACATCTTCTGGTTTTTTCTTCAATACAGATTCATCAATATCACAGGCTTTTGACTCATGGTTGTTTTCTACTTGGTCAGTTGAATCAACCTTTGACTCTCCATCCTTTATTTCTTCCTCCTTCTTGTCAACGAGTTCGAGTTGCAGTTGATCAGCAGGCGTACACCATCTTAGCAATAAACGACCGGCGACATTTTTAATCACCTTGGCAAACCAATGTTTAGATGGATCTTGAGGTAGAGAAACCTCCAAAACCATACCACTTTTAAATAATCGACCAGTACATCCACCAAGAGAGTACAAAGCAAGTGGTTTTCGATAATCAAGATGGATGGATGCGTATTTTTCATAACGATTGGTTATGGATTTGATATCCGCTTGACTGATGACGACATCATTAGGAGGTTCAAGTTTAAATGTACATATTTTGTCAGAATCAGAATTTTTATCCTCATCTTGTTGTTTTTCATCGTTTGATTGTCCTTGTCCTTGTTCTTGCTTGGTGTCATTTGTTGCATCGCCAACGCTGGCTACATCTTGGATACAGTTACCTTGTTGTTGTTGTTGCTCAGATGAAATTGTCTGATTATAAAATTTAAAATAACCAGGAGGGTACAAGTGTTTGGATGATCTTATATCATGAAAAAAACAATTATTAGATCCTTCCCATTGTAAGTTCATCATGTATCCATAATTGGCGATTATTTCGACTGACCAGTACTTGAACGATTCATGCTCGAGCTCGAGTTTTTGCCCAACATGGAAACCATTATCATTACTAGCTTCAATCTATTATGGATTAAAATAAAATGAAAGATAATTTATACAAGTTATTACAGTGTATTATTACAATTTGTATTACAATGTTTAGCTTGTAATAAGTCAACAAGCATCTCGGGCATATTCATGGCGACGGCTGGACATCGGTAAGCGCGGCCATTTATCACAATTGTAAGCATTCTTTATACTTTGATACTTACATGCCAAAAAGCAGATTCAGTTATTATGGTTTCAACTTCTGAATCCTCCATTTTAAACAACTACTATTTCAATAGTTGCACCAATGTGAGGTAATTATGATGTACCAAGACTAAGTGATGATTCTTCTTGTAATCAACACTCTTGCTACCGAGTGAAAGAGTCAAGTAGTATCACTTTAAACTTCAAAGTGACCGTTTAAACTCAACAATAGGTACTAATGATGAATTTAGATGTAAATTCAAGTATTTAGAAAGATGTTTTAGATGTAAAAGAAAAGAGGAAAAGATGAAACAGTCGGTCAGATGCTCAGCCCTTTCTGTAAATGTGGTGATAACCCCCAGAACGAAATAACCAGAGAGAAAAGCTTACTTGCTTGCTTGCTGCTTTTCAAAGCCGAGCAGCAGACAGACGAATGAGTGAGGGAAAGAGAGAGAAAGAGAGTGAAAAACAAGGTATACGAAAGAGAGAATTCAGAGTCTGTGTTGAGTGTGTGACTGTATGTGATTGCGGACAGATTGGAAAATTACAGCAAAATTACAGTAATAATCAATCACACACCCTCAGCCAATCAAATTATTTTTTGACAAAGAGCTAGACTGTCTTTTTTTTAATAAGAAACAATTTATTCAATTAACATTTCAATGTGTACGTGAGAACGCTTGTATACTTGTGCCTTATCTTGTATTGAGTATACAATTCACAGACACTTGATTCTAAAATTCAATCAAATCAATTGAGTAAACAGTATTTGACATCATGGTTAATCAAAATGATCAATATACTGATGATGATCTCTAATCATAAACCTTGACTGATGAATTTAGTTAATTAAAATGATGATTTTTTTTGTTGAGGGGGAAAACATTTGAAAAATAAAATGATATGATATAATAGATACAAAATTACTACTACTAATCTTCTGTTTCTTCAGTTACTTTCATACGATTGATTTGATGTTCTCTCATTGTTAGTAGTTTTTTTGTCAATCTAACAGGTATAGTTGGACCTTTTCCAGTAGCATCTTTCAAACCAAGTGATGCAGTTGTTCTCTTAATGTCAGATGCAACCGGTTTTTTCGCACTTTTTTGCAGAGAAGAAATTGTTGCGGCATGGCTTGATCGAATTCCTTGTTGAACAGTTCTATTACCGGCAGTTGGACATTTGACATTTGGATTTGAGGCAACATTAGAATTTTGTTGTTTACACGGAGGTTTGTTCAAACCAGTCTTTGAAGTAGATTTGGCAGCAGGTAAAGTGGTAACAGTAGTTGAGTTGATTGGCTTTCTATTGTTAATTGATGCTGATTTATTGGTCACGTTGTTGTTGTTGTTGTTGTTGCCTTTTCTGTTCACATTAGTTGGGCCACCACGTTGTACAGCTGGCTTTTTTGACACATAAATACCGTATTTAGGTTCTGGTTTATTAAATTCGACAGGAAAATTCGAGCTTAAATGTTTCATGTGATCTGTCACTTCACTGATAATCTGATGGATATTTTCACGTTCTTCAATCATAGCTTTTTTTTTGGTGCTCAAACATTGATCCAATTTGTCCAGAGTATTTTTTGCTTCAGAAATAATACGAGTCAATTCTACCAAGTCAGGTATTTTATCAATATCGACTGCCGAATTGTCATTCTGATCATCGAGACCGCGATTCAAAATATGTTTACATGTACGACCGAATGGAAGAAGTTGATTGAATGACTCAATCCGTTGATCGAAATAATTAAGTAATCCAATGATATCTGGAGAATCCATTGTATTTATTTTATGGTGAGACTCGAATACCACCGCCAGCCAACAATAATCACAACCGTATTTATCAGGTGACAAAGAGAGCGGGAAAATTAATTCTAAACTTTTCCCAAGATGGCATTGGAAGCGGCGGAAAAACCGCGTGAGATCAAGATCGGCTGTTTGAACCTTTTTACCCATCGAAACGGATGTTCTTTGTCAAAAAAGTTGAATTCATGATAAAACAGTAGCAGTCACTATTGTAGTATTTAAAATTTTGTCCAATACACATATAGCTGCACGGTGACTTTTATTTTGTCAAAATGAATTGCATTCGATGAAGAACTTTATCAGATTTAGAGAAATGAACCGATCAATCAGTAATTGCCACATCTTGCTGTACGTCAAAAAGAGTCAATAATTATTTTTGTCGAAAACTAGATTTGAGTTGACCGCATCTTTAAAAGCTCTCAATTAATCAGATTTTGTAGGATCGAACATGTCTTTTCATGTCGGTCAATGAGAGTCTGTCGATTGAATTTAGAACAGTTGATGGCCATTCAACTCACCTTCCCTCGTGATTTATTCTGATATGTACCTCTCAATGTTAAGCATGTGTATTATGCAGTGTTTATCTTCGCTCTATCAAGTTGATGATTCGATTGGACTTCATCAGACCTGCATTACTTATGTCTCATGTATACATTTAATTCTATACACAACTGATCTATGATTAAAAACATCATTCGACTCTCATCAACTTGGATGAAAGTTCACTCGCATTGGAATCTAGTTGAAAGAGTCTACATCATGAACAACACTCTTAGCATCCTATTGCCTTGCGTCAATCGATTGGCCATATGCAGAGACACTGGTTGAGCAATGCACTTACGCAGTCATTTTTACAGGCAACAAGTATCTCTTCAAAATTTGCCATACATCACTTGCTTGATGGCTCTCTGTATTTGCTATTGGAGTACCAAGCTAATTGAAAAGTGTAAAAGAGAGGCATTTCCTGTTGGAGCATCGAAAGAATCTCTTCTTATTTCGCAGTTCATGAATTGTGGTCAGCTCGATTGGTCTGCCAGTGATGTATGCAAGGAAAATGATGCCAAGTGGCCATGTGGTAGAGAAAAATTCGTAGCATCGCTCATTGCATCTAGTTCACTCGAGGAGCTCACAACAGTCAGTCAGTTGTTACTGTTGAACTGCGAAATTCGCGATGACTGTCAATACCTTCAGTCACAAGGACAGCATAAAATGTATGCTTGGATGGCAAAAACATGTTTAGACAACGACGTTGTTACTGAAAATATTCGATCATCCTCGTTACCTCAAGTCGATCAAGGTCTTGGTAAGTTATTTGTTCATTTGTCTACTGATTCTCTGGCACAAGTTCTTGCCACTATTTTGCAATATCTACCACTGCATTGGTAGTTTGCAAAAAAAAAAACCCTGAAATTTAGAGAATTATTTATGAGCACACAAATAAACATTGTCAGTTGTCTTGATTTGTTCAATATATCAATTTGCACTTAAAATTTAGTTAAAATAAAATTGTCTTGTCTCTAATTCGCTTAATTCTATTGATATACTTCAAAGGCTCTGTTTGAACAATGAACCAGAGTTATTCAGATCAATTGCTCTTTTCCTCATTAGCTTGGTTGATGTAGTCATTTTGAGCTTGCACATCGACAGGTGAACAAACAATTTGTTCGATCAAATACGAGACCAAGAACGACATTACTTGGATAACCTGAGTCCAAGATGAATCATGTAAAAGCATTGACTTTGATATCTGTATTTGTAGTGTTACACTTGAAAGAAATTGATTCTTTTTGCCCAAAAAAAGTATAAAACTTACGTGAACAATGATACAAAAGTGACTAAATGCTACAAATTTAGTAAAGAAAAAGTCGACTTCTTCACTGCAATTGAAAAATGTCGAGTTGATAATGCAGAACTTGTTATCATCGATTCACATCATGAAAATATGTTCATACAAGAACACTTCGAAGAATCAGAGGACAAAAAAGATGAAGATGAAGAGGATCAAGGCTATACAAATCCCTATCATCATCATCATCATCATACTCGTTGGGAAGATGAAAAGTTTTTCTGGCTCGGTGCTATCACTGATCGTTATTCATTCAGATGGCTCAATGGTCTTCGATTCAAGTTCTCCAATTGGGACTTAGATGAACCTTCCAAGAAGTTTAATTGTGCTCTCATTCGACCAAATGGACTTTGGTTCGCTCAAAATTGTAACATTGCACATCACTACGTTTGCGAATTGGAACCCGGAATGGAAGAAAAATGGATGAAGTTTAAAGTTCAAATCATGGAACATGAATTAGAACAGTCAGAGTTACTGAAAAAACAACTTTTTCAACATTTGGATGACCAAATTCGATTCATTTTCATCCTTTCGGCCATCACGATGGTTCTTTTATCCTTCGTACTAGGCCAAGTATACTTTGGAACCTTTTCAAGGACACCTCAATTACGCAATGATCCAAATAACAAAACTGATCCAGAAAACACATACAACAATTTTCCAAGCATTAATTTTGAACAACTACAATAGATTTTAAAATTGTCCCCAATCGTTATCACCTTTATTAGATTGAGATAAATTTTCAATTACTGTTGTTGAAATGGTGCCGGAGGATACCTATAACTTGCTGGTCTTGCAACTGACGATCTGGTAAAAGGATTCGGTTGGCCAGGTGAGAATGATCCTGTCCAGCCAGGTGGACCGGGTGGACCAACAGGTTGATTTTGTGGGGATTGAGTTGGCTGAGACATCATCGGTGGAGGCATCATAGCTTGACCAGTATAAGGTTGTTGCGGCGAAGGAAATTGACCAGGACCTGATGATGGTGGTGCTGGTGGTCCAGGAGGTCCTGGAGGTCCTGGAGGTACACCATATCCTGAAGATGAAGAAGTTGGTGGTCCTTGGTGAGGACTACCATATGGTCCTGAAGAAGAGGATGGTGGGAGTGGTGGTCCAGGAGGTCCAGGAGGTCCAGAAGGTATAGAAGGTCCAGAATGTCCAGAATGTCCTGGAGGTCCTGGAGGATTAGATTGGCCAGTTGAGAATGGTGCTGTCCAGCTAGGTGGACCTCCTGGACCGGGTGGACCAACAGGTTGATTTTGTGGGGATTGAGTTGGCTGAGACATCATCGGTGGAGGCATCATAGTCTGACCAGTATAAGATTGTTGTGGCAAAGGAAATTGACCAGGACCAGATGATGGGGGTGCTGGTGGTCCAGGAGGTCCTCGAGCAGGTCCTGGTCCACCATATCCCGAAGATGATAAGTTTGGTGGCCCTTGAATAAGTCCAGAAGAAGGTGGTGGGGGGCGGAGGTCCTAGAGGTCCGGCACTGAGTGTAAAGGGTTGTACACTTGCTTGAATAGTTGCCGGTTGTGATGAGTCACCACTAGTATCCAATTTTAATGAAGGTCGATTGTCGTCTTTGCCTTTGTCATTCGAATCATTGGAAAGTGGATCAAATTCACGAGGAGTCTCGAGTTTTTTCAAAGGGCTTGAAGCCTTAGGTGCTGGAGATATAACACCGACGCCATTGGTTAATTTAACCGATTCATTGGACGAAGGTCCACCGGTCAATTTAGATGATGCGTCTGCCTTCGAAAGATTACCAGTGCCATATTTGGAATCTAGTCGGTCTAGCAAAAGATTAGTGCGATCACGAATCTGCTTCAGCTCATTACGAATCATAGCAACTTCAGTCGGTTCAAGAGGCAATGGTTGACCATTAACGAAAAGAGTAATTTTCAATATTTTGCTTGAACATTGGATGGCAAAGTCGAGGTCATTTGAATCAGCAATTGTTATTAAATCATTGTCATCGTCTTTGTATTTGATAACCACGTCATCGTTAGCATCAAGTTTGCCTTTGAAAACTCTCTGCATCATGAGGAGTAATTCATCGTAAGTCAATTCTTCATTGTGAATCGGCAAGCAGCGAATTTCATGACCGAGAGCAGCTTTGATAATAATTTTACCCTCGAGATCGATGAACTTCATGATTAATCACCACTAAATTGAAGGAACAATCAAACGAAATGAAAATTTGTCCGGTGATCGAAAAGAGACAATTACACAAGGAGGAAGAGTAACAAGCAACACAAGGAATGAATGACTACGTGGAAGGCTGAGTTGGCTTAGTCTACCCTAGGATTCAATGGACGATGTTAGACGATCGGTAGATGGCATAACTATTGTTTTTTCTTATGTCAGCTGGTAAATCGTCGAGGGAATTCGGTGAATACAATTATTGAACAGTTGACTTGAATTAATCTTAACGCCAAAATTTATATCTTCGATCTCAGTGTGAGTTGATTGTTGTGTGATAATGACTTTCATCTCTAATGATCCATCCTCATCAATTGATGAAGATTGGGTTCCCTTTACTCTTACTCATGTGAAATATCCTCGAGGTAAGTAAGATTTTTTATATTCAATTCATCTCAATTTGATATTGACGCTATCTCACTCTTGATTGATTTCAGGTGATAAATTTGGCCAGTTGCTTGCTCTCATCAGTTTGACGCCTTTTGCATTGGTAGTTTCTTATGTTACTCTCATTGCATTCAAAAAAGAACTTGATACTGTAAGTTTTTTTCACACATCGAGTTCAAATTGTAGTTTTAACTCCACTTTTTAGGTTCTTTTTTTTGCTGGTCAACTTATCAATGAGTTTGTCAATATAGCTCTCAAGATATAATAAGACAAGAACGTCCAACCACCATAAGTGGATCAAAACATGATTCCAAATCATTTGGAATGCCATCGCAACATTCGCAATTTCAAGCTTTCTTCACTACATATGCAATTTTATTTATTGTTTTAAAGTTAAAATATAAACCCTGGTACTACAAGAATTTACTGGTAGTTGCTTTATTAATTTCACTGGTCGCGGTCATTTACTCCCGGTAAGTGTATCTGCAGATAATGTAATTGATGTCAAAATTAATGTATTTTTTTCTCTTGATCACAGTGTGTATTTGATGTATCATACCTTGCCACAAGTTGTTGTTGGGCTCTTTGTTGGATTTTCCTGGGCAATTGTTTGGTTCTTTTTTACTTATACATTTTTTGAACCTCGTTTTTTCAATGCAATACTTTCACTGTAAGTTATTAGGAAAATTAGACAAAAATCTTTTCTAA